>JAUZND010082421.1:0-15914 GCA_034780555.1 Coelogynopora nodosa | reverse complement strand
AATACAATCAATTAAATCAATTTTACTTCTTTTTCGTTTATTAAAAGAAAAGAATGCATAGATGTTAAATGGGATATATATCGTTTAAAGTAAGATACATATTAATATTTTACTATTAGTTGCAAACCTATATTATACTTATATAAATGCTATCTAAATAACGATAATTAAAGCAGCTATTTTTAAATGTTTATAACTATTTTTTAATATAATTAATAAATTTAATTATAAAAAGAAAACGTACAGAATAAAATATTTTAAAGATTAATATATCTTTGTGTTATTAATAAACTAATAATGAGATTTACGCTTATGTATTTTGAAAGTTTAACCATTCTGAAACAAACCGCTATATCAAATACTACATATTTTCTTTTCTCGTTATGCTTTCAATAATTAAAAATTAAAATTAAACGAACTATTAAATTAAAATGAATTTTTATAAAGAATAATCTAAATATACACTCGATGTGATTTGGACTGGACAAATTCAATTGAAACAGTGGTCCAATAGTTGAATAGATGTAAAAATGCTTTCAAAAAACGAAAAAATCAAAATTATATATTACTCTATATGTTACGAATTAATTAAAAAATCACGAATATAATAATATAAACCTGGAAAGGAAAGCTGTACTCAACCTTTATTTCATTTATTGTTATCGTTGACAATATCGTATTCCGACAGTAACGGATGACCAGTGTGCTTTAGGGAAGATTCTAACTAAGCTTTCGATCGCTCCATTTAGAACTTCAATACCTACCTGAAATGGAACAAAGCTCCACATCAATTAAACCTCAAACCATTTACTCTGGAATCTAGTTATGTTAATTTCAAACAAAAAAGTTCAATTAAAATTTCATATTACTTTATTTATAATAATAGTAAATGGTCGCATTCTATTCAATTCCTGAACACAACCACAAAATAAATAATAATGAAAATGAAAATAAAAAAGGACCTGATATTATCAAGGCGACTGTCAAATAAGAAACATAATTTTATAATAATATCAAGATGTTTCAAACGAAAAAGCAATATGCATGACTAAACTTCAGAAGGTCAATTAAAGGAATGTGTTATCATCAAACCAGAAATATTAATTAAAAAATTATTTACAATTCAAGCATAGCTTGTACTCTATGTAAAACAGGTCTGGAGTGATAAGATGGCAAGTCAAGCTGGTGGATATATAGTAAAATTGTTGTAAATTATAGTAAAACTGAACAGGCTTTAGCAATCAAATTAAATTAAAAAAATTGTAAAAAAGATAACTGTAGAATTTTTTAACATTTACTATAATTGTATTTTAAATTCAGTTATTTTAAGCAAATTGTTTTAGCATTATATATATCCAAAAAAATTAATTAAATAAGTATGCTTCAAGATAAGCACACATTGGTTAAATTGGATGTTTTTAGACGCAATATTGTATTAAATTAAGTTTCTATCACTAGATCTATCATACTACTAGATCTACATACAAGTTTTTAATGAATTATGAAATTAATTTTAAAACATTTAATTTGGAAGGTAATGCATCTAATAATGGGGCATATATTTTTATAGACGTCTGGGAAACAGTATAAATATATTTTTTACCTTTTCCTAGGGGACAATCGCGGCTTAAGTCCAACAGCAAATTTAATAAATGTTCAATTCCGCTGTAAAACAAATTACATATACAATATTATGAAAGTATAATTACAAACAGTAACAAGAACGAGTATATTATTTATTTACTTAATGTACGTTTATTTATACAGTGGATTTTTTAATGTAATATTATATATTTAATTATTTAAAACCCAAAACAGTTAATGCGTAACAAATCATATATAATTGCAGTGTATAAGTCAACAATTGCAATGTATAAGTCACAATTACAGTGTATATGTCAATAATTGCAGTGTATAAGTCACAATTGCAGTGTATATTTCAATATAATTGCAGTGTATAAGTCACAATTGCAGTGTATACGTCAACAATTGCAGTGTAAAAATCAATAATTGCAGTGTATAAGTCACAATTTCAGTGTATAAGTCAACAATTGCAGTGTATATGTCAACAATTGCAGTGTATAAGTCAATAATTGCAGTGTGTAAGTCACAATTGCAGTGTATACGTCAATAATTGCAGTGTATAAGTCACAATTGCAGTGTATACGTCAACAATTGCAGTGTAAAAATTAATAATTGCAGTGTATAAGTCACAATTTCAGTGTATAAGTCAATAATTGCAGTGTATAAGTGACAATTGCAAGTGTATAAGTCACAATTGCAGTGTATAAGTCAACAATTGCAGTGTAAAAATCAATAATTGCAGTGTATAAGTCAACAATTGCATTGTATAAGTCACAATTGCAGAGTAAAAATGAATAATTGCAGTGTATATGTCAACAACTGCAGTGTATAAGTCAACAATTGCAGTGTATATGTCAATAATTGCAGTGTATAAGTCAACAATTGCAGTGTATATCTCAATAATTGCAGTGTATAAGTCAACAATTGCAGTTTATAAGTCTACAATTGCAGTGTATAAGTCAACAATTGCATTGTATAAGTCAACAATTGCAGTGTAAAAATGAATGATTGCAGTGTATAAGTTAATAATTGCAGTATATTGAGCACTTAAAATTTGAAATACATTCTGTATAAATAACATTTTGATGAATTTAATAAACGGTAACATATACCTAGCTTGATATCTGTGGCATCATTATTTGACTTTGTCAAATATTTTTGTGATTTTATCTAAATCTATTGCTGGTCGTATTTATATTTATAAATTAATTGAGAAAAAACTTCGCGAAATTTGGTAAAACTTACGTCTAGTACAATGATTATGACGTTACAGGTTATTAAAAAAGTTAAACATATAAAATTCAAAAATGTCTTCACAACTATTTGATATTATTAATAATTTCCATTTTTCTTTACTGATACTACTTATAAAACATGTTTTAAACGTAAGAAAATTAATTATATGGTTTAATCTGTATGCTTTAATAAATATTTCACACATTATATACTTTTCAATTGTTTGATTTTTTAAAATTAAATCGAAGTTACTACTGCCTCTGTTTATAATGGAAAAAATATATTTATATAAAAAGAAAAGCTAACCGATGACAGCTGGGCTTGTTTTAATTCTAATATTTTTTAACATTGTATTTTTTCTTTTTAATCTATAGAGACAAGTAATACAATAAACAAAGCATGTTAAATTTAATGAAATTATATAATAATTTACTTTTTTTAATTATTATTTTTTTGAAAAATAAATGTTGAATCTGTGTACAAAATGTCACATATATAAATTATAAAAATGGAGATTAAATTTAATGCGGTACCTTTTTCAAATGGGACTATTATTAACAAAAAAATAATTTCTATATTTGTTAATGTCAATTCTGGACATACCAGATTTAATTATAATTCGATCACAATTTTACCTATTTTATTATAAATTAATGAATATGACAATTCACGAAGATTGGAAAGAAAATATAGTTTATGTAGCTCCGCCGAAACAGGACGCCCATTAATCTAAACAAATCGTCCGGTTTATAGAAAGTGAAGAAGTTAAGGAATATACCTCGCAGTTTATTTCTCTATCAATTGCTGTTTTAGGAATATACTGTTACCTCACAAGACTAATTGAAAAGGAGTTTATTGAATAAAGGTGTAATTGAAAAGACTTGCGAATGTAAAAAGAAATCGGTAATCGATTACGGTCCCTATGGTTTCATATTATTTTGATTATCTAACATTTTGATAAATCTAATCGATGCTGTTAAATTTGAAAAATAAAAACATGAAGCGAAAAGCTAATTATATAATTTAAAATCGAAGGACCTATGAATTTTAAAACTTTACCTAAACTGAAGCTGCTTTGGAAACTAAAATTCTAAGTCAAAAATTATATATAACTTCATTAAATTAATTAGTATCATTGGACACAATGTTTTACAAAAATAAAAGTATTATAATAATTTAGACAAATTACAGATTACAATCGAATGACAAATTAGAAAAAAAGCACACTCTTCATTTGAGTAAACTCGTAAAATTTATACTTCAACCCAGCTTTTAAACTACATTTTATAAATAGAAACTTATTTAATTTATACGAATTATCAAATTTCATAAGCATAATCTGCTCTAGGCCTTATATATGAAGATGTACAAGTCATATATTTCTCTGTTCCCAAAAACCCGTACAGACAAAAGACAACACAATGAGTGAATAGGACATGTACGCGTTAGTATAGCTTAATATATTGAATTCGAAAAAAGTAACAGAAATAAAGAACTTGTACAACTAGAAGAAAATACACAAAACAGCTCATAACGGACTACTGTGGGTGGTACAATACTGGTGCTGCTGTGCATAGTACAAAACTAGAATACAAGTACGTCAGAGAATGGGTAGAGGGGAGAAAGGTGGGTGGGTAAGGAGGGGGAGGGTGACTGAAAATAGAGAAGTAGAGGGGGCGATGATAGAACAACAAGAATGATATCTACAATTACAGATAGTCCACGATAGGATTAAAAGTATATAATAATATTATCTATTTACAAGAAAACCTGGCCTTGTCAAATTGCAAAGTTCAGAATATCATAAACAACAGGAAATAGTAGAGTAATGTTTATGTATACAGTGCGATTATAGCCGAAAATAATTCAGGAATTGGGAACCGATTAAAATCAATACTACTGGGGTCCGATTAACACATTTTCTCAATAAACCATTATTTTTGCTAAATAAATCGATAATTATCTTTTGGCTACAACAACACAAACACGACGCCCCATGCCTCCAAAAAAATCAATGATGGGATCTAAGTGTTAGATAGGTTACATGGGTGCAGTACACAAAATGGTGAAACCAGTCACTCTCCACCAGTGTCAATACCCTCAGTGACTGGACATCGGAGGAAATTAGAGAAATATATTGACGACATCCCGGCAACATGAATCAACAAAGTGAAGTCTTCACACCGATTTCCAGATATATGTATATATATACGAGTAATAATGCCGAACAATGTTGGAGGCAGGAGAAGAGAGTGAGGAATCCGAATAGAAACGGCTGCAGTGGGTGTATAATCAAGAATATATTGGTTGGTAGATTATGTTGCTGTGCACAAATGGATTATTAGTACAAGAGTGTAAGTGTAAGAAGTTAGTGGTGATTGCCATAGTAACAAACAAAAGATTACGTCGATTTCTCAAAAATTATATAGAGTCATCATACGTAATGTAACATTATACAGGTAGTGAAGTCAAAATTGTTCGAGTAGGTTTTCACACTTAACAAGATGAAATACTAAAAAGTAGTATTCTTGATAACAAGATGTTGATGGGTATGTTATTATTGTCTCTCTACTTACATACATACAAAGATACACAAGCAAAAGTTAGATATATTTAACAAAGTGGCAACATAATATTTTTCATAGCCGATTGCATCGCTCCGAAAATAATTTGTGACAATTATTCGCATACTACTCGACAAGTAGTAGAAATCTTATGACGATAATAACTGTCGGATTTGGTTAGATTTTCAGTGTTCACTCGTGTGCATCGTCGTCATCATCAGCTGCTGCCACACATACACACGCAACTATGATTGGTTGATCGATTTGGTGGACACCTCGATCTAATTGGAGGAGGCAGCTGCTCCCGCTAGTGGCCCAGACTCCTTGGATTTACCAGCCGCGTCGCCTCCCGATGAAGACGCCTCATTGCTGGCCGCTGATCTGGGTGTGTTCGGTTTACCGTTCAGTTCTGAACTTGTGTCACCATCTGGAACAGAGGAGGCCGAGGAGGTGGGGATGACGTAATCGCTTCAAATTAGCTATTATGAAAACTAGATTTCTATATTATTTTATGGCTTTCATTAAAAATGTTACGAGATATTTACCGAGTTTCACATAAATTTTGTTGTCGAATTAATGACAAGTACAAAGCAGACAAAACATTTTGAAGAAACTGTATTTTATTGAAATATTTTAAAACTAAAAAATAACAGACTTTCATGAGTTATGATTTTTGAAAATATAGAAAATTGTGTGTGCAAGATTTCTCTTATTCTTAAATATAAAAATTTATAAATTCTAAAAAGATTTAATAAATGTTTACAATATTTAAATATTGTTAGTTATCTAAATAATAACAGATGAGCAGATGAACAGATAATTAATGAGCAACAAAATTAAAGAACAATAGATAAAATAAATAAGTTATACTCTAATTACATAATAAACGTATTACTTTACTTATCGGAGGGAAAAAAAGTACCAAATGACAACAAACATATACTAAAAAGGATAAAGAAAAATGCTTCGCAGTCAATTTTCATATTTCTCAAAAATTATAAGGAAAAAACGATTCGATGGTAAGCTTTTCTCAGATATATTTCTGAAAATCTAGTTTCCGGTCCCCAAACTCTCTATCTCCTTCGCTTTCACCTTGACTCCCCGAGGACTTGAAGAGTGGCGGCAGCGCACGTCCATTGGGAAGGCGAGTCCCTTCCTGACGCAGTTCATCGAAGAAGTGGTGCTGACAGGCATCCAGAGGGGTGGCC
Organism: Coelogynopora nodosa; assembly: GCA_034780555.1. Lineage (NCBI taxonomy): Eukaryota > Metazoa > Platyhelminthes > Proseriata > Coelogynoporidae > Coelogynopora > Coelogynopora nodosa. The sequence continues at coordinate 9,322 of JAUZND010082421.1, read as the reverse complement.
CGTACCGAGGGGGTGTACTCCAAGAGGCGGGCCACTAGCTGGATGGCGTCGGGCGGGTTGCGAGGACGGAACACCTGACGGGTAGGAGGTGGGTAATGTAATCAAGTCTGAAAATGCTTCGTATTTCATATAGTTATGCGAAAATTATTAATATTATACACATATTATTACTTATACTACTTATAGTTGTATAAATAGTATAATAAAATATATTACTATTTTTAAATAAACAGTAGATATAAGTAGAAACAGTAGAAACAGTAAATATACTGTATCGACACTATTTTTTCGATAAACAACACTTAGGTAAAGAAAAATTGCCCCGTATTTCTGTCAATATTCACAAAAATGATTTTGTTTGATAACATTGTTGAATAAATATTTATTAAGCACCTTTTACAATAAATATTGTATCATATTACGCAAATAAAGAGTGTAAGCCATATGTCGTTTAACGATGAAATTTAACTTAAAAAAATATCACTTACACCGTGCTATCAATATGACAGCGACATGAACGCTGATTATAATAAAATTGCTGATTGATGATATTATTTCACTATCAGCAATCCCTAGATTTGGTTATTGTTTAGGAATAGAATACATGGTTTCAGAGAGGCTTGACAAATTAATACAATGTACAATAATTTATAACTCACAAATTTGACCTAACAAAACATTGTGCGACAAATTGCTACGACCGTTATATCTAGTGAACCGGATGACCTATACAAAAACGCGCTATACACAGTAGTTGGAAAGCTCCTCTTTAAAAATACCCTTGCCTTTCTGTGCTCTGGTTCTCCAGATATAACTGTCACGGACATTGGTCGCGTACTGTTCTAGACTACGCGTAAATTTGAAACAGTTCTCTGTAAAATTTAGCGCAATACAATAGTATTGATTATTCAAAATAAGTTAAAATATAGTATAACCTCGAAGCATCAAATATAGAAGCGCTTCATTTTAGAGAGAATTTTTTATAATATTATTATCATCAATATTTAGTAAAAAAAACTTAACTTTGGATAAAAGAAATATGTACTTGAAGACAAGAAAATTAAATTTTATTGTAAAAATTATTTTTATGCCAAAAAATCGCTCGACTTCGTATCTATACAATTTCTATTCAATTAAATGGTTCAATTCACAATACGTTTAGAGTTGAAGAAAAATACTTCATAGAGAAAGCTGTCTCACTTGAAACTATTTTGAAAGTGAAAAGATTGTTTGATTTACACCAGGCAGGATTAGCACAACAAAAGGTTCTGATAGCATCTCGGCATTGTAATCTTTGTTAGACACTTTTAATTAAATAGTTAATAAAAATTATTAATCTCTGTATAGATATTTCGAAAGGACAATATTTTTATCAATTAAAATTACTAAAATAATAGATAATACACTGTCCAATTATAAATATGTCTATAAGATCTACTTCGAATTGATTCCTGGTTGAAATATATTTAAAATGTTCAATGGAGACAAGTAGGTTACAAAAGATACATCCACCTTTCATGAATAAACAATCCTAAAAAAAAAGAGTGAACAGTCATTCTGTTCTGTACTTTTATCCATTTTTCGGACAAAAGTCTTCAATCGCAAATAGAGCAAAATGTGACCCAAAATAAAGAACTCCCACTCTCTTAATTAAGAATAGTAACAAACTAAACCGGATCTGACCGTTGAAAGCGGGTGTGGTCGTGCAGCCTGCTTCATTCCAACTGAGCTGGGTGATTTCTTATTGTTGTATCAACCTTTTTTCCCCACAAATAAACAGACAATACGAACTAATTTGATATAACTACAATGTAGATACGCCATTTAATTAGGGCATCCTTATTCTCTCCCACGTAAATTCCAAAATAAAACATGCAAAGTAGACATAGCTTTTCTTTGGGATTGCAATGGGGGGTTTTCTAAATCGTAATGCCTTTTACTTATCTATAACAAGTTTTTATTTATAACCTGTAACATACACATTTTGCATATTCACATAAATAATATTTTAATCTAATCATATTTATTAAAAGAATCAGACATAAATTGAGAATTATAATTGAGATTCTAATGTTAATATTGTTAAAGTATTGATATGAAGTTAACATTTTTATAATCTTGAGAAAAAAATGTTTAATGTGAAATATTCAATATGCAATACAAATTATATTTACTCTATAGCAGACTAACATCTCATTTATACGATTCTGTTCAAATACAAGAAAGGTTTCTACACTAAACAAACAGAAGAAGGATTAATGTCTGATCAAAAGATAATGAATATTTCAGAAATAAAGAACACAATTTTACCATCTGGGAATATCCAAATACAACAATATTTCGATAAAATTAGATTAATAGCAGTCCAAAATTCAGAGAACACGAACTATTACAATCAGTATAAACAGAAATGTGAAAGAATAGAATATATTATATTAATGGGAATATAGTTAGTAGCAAAAAATTGTATCAGAAATGACAGGAGGTTCAATAAGTGAACATATCCTTTAGAATATGAAAACAAAAGTTTCGTTTTATAGATCAATCTATGCAAAAATCAACGTATTGTTTGTGTTAGAAAATTCCCATTGTATACCCAGAATCACCAACCAAACAATACCGTGTTAAACTACGTGATGTAGTTTCCCCGCCTATTTCTTGCTGTTAAACTCCATATATATATGTTGCTAATAGTAACCTGCTACCAAAGCCCAACAAGTCTAGCTGCTACCGGCCGTACTATTGTAGTAAAGTTAACGCGCCTCCATTTTGTTCCAGCTACACGGGAAACAGTTACAGGCCCTAATTAGACAACAGTGCGCAGAACGTTTTACAAGTGTCACCGGAAACATTCAAGCATCAAGTTCTCTCTTGTAGAGAGGTATAATAATAACTCAGATTTCCTAGATTATAGCTGTAGTGTTCATATTGGTTTGGTAAGTAAATTGACCTTAATAACAAAATTGCTCGTCAATGCGAGATACATCTTGTTTTTGTCATGTAAGAAAACTATGTATAAAAAAGTTTGTCAACCAAAAATTATATATTACGGGTAAAAAACATATATCGTATTCCAGAATCAACAGCAAGTATTGGTTTTCAGGACATAACCTGCCTAAAACTTTGATCATAATATTCTTGTCTTTTGGCCTAATATAAACACAAAACTTTCCAGTGAGTAAGATAACTAATAAACAAGTCTAAAACCTTGCCTTGAGGGGAGAGGCTACAACTAGAGGCTGATCTTCCTTCCTTCCTTTTTTACATAAAAAAATTCTAGACAAACAAACAAACAACACAACCCAACCCAGCCACCACCCACTCACAATAAAAACACTCAACTCAACTTCCAAAAGTACAAACCGGGCGTTAGTTTACCAGTGTGATCGGCGATTTACAAAAACCACAATATGACGTCATCCACCGCCATCATTGGCATTCCCCTTGCTGACGCCGAAGAACTATTTTCAGCAGCAGTCACAAAAAGGAATGAATAGTTTCAGTAGGGGTTAGAGAGAAAAAACCGATGTAGAAGTAATCCGTTGAGGCATTCGATTAAACGAGCATCTCATTCCTGCACCTCTCTCATCTTTGCTACAGTCATGGTTGAGCGTCTAACGATATCAGTTAGCGAGGGGAGCGGTGAAAGACTAGATATTGATTCCAGAAGAGGAGGGAAGAACCCCCCGTGCGGGTGGTTTGCTTGCTGCTTCGTATGACTCTTGCTCTTCTTTTTGTTGTTGTTGTTGTTGGATTTGAGATTTTAGAGGAGCAAAGTTTTCGTTGAAAAAAGCTAGGATTATCTTGTTTCGTTGACTATTAATTATATAACTACATAATATAATATATGTAAAGAATTATTCTAATTTACTAATAAATATAAGAATAGAAGAAGTTGCACAATATGTCAATTAATTACTTTATAGCGTGTGTAAAGGTAGAATATAATCCTATACATAATAGGCACGAGTAGATCTTATAAACAAATGCAGCGCCTTAGAAATAGGTATGTGTAATGTGATCCACAAATTAGTTCCTTCAAATAATGGAAGACTTTAGGAAGGAGGCTGTTTGTTTCAGAAGTAGGCTACAACCACAGAAAACTACTTCCCATGTTCCCATGATCTAGATAAATATTCTTCTTTTTTATGTCAACATGTAATACAGTAGTAATACGCTCAATACCAACACTCATCACACCCAGAACTTGGACAATTAAGAACAAAGAATATAGGACAGTACTGTAAATAAAGGTTTACTTTTTATTAAAATGTGTTTTTTGATGATGACACAAATCCGCCATTTTGAAAACCGACCATATATGTTATCGATTCAGCTATAATACAATTGTTTCAAAACCACGAGTACAGCTTCGCTTCCCTTTCAATGTGTTACGTTATGGAATTGATATAATATAACAAAACAATTAATTTAATTAATCTAGTATGCCACACATTGTAATATGAATCGAAATCGCGGCATTCTGCGAACCCAACAATGTTATTGGATAAACAAATCACATTTTAACAAAATCAGAAAGAGTTATTGAACACTGGACAGCCACAGGGACTGTTGGGATTAGAAACCGCCCTATCAATACTCCATCACAAGCGTTTTAACCAAATAGGTTAATTTATTCCTATTAGTCTCTTTAATAGCCAACCACGAACTGGAAAGATTGAGGAGAGACTTGTCTTGAACATATTGTGAAACAACAAAACTTTAACATGCGCGAAGCTGAATAATCCCGTACACATGTGGTAGATCGATAGCTTGGAATAAGTTGTCGTTACATTTATTCCAAATAATATTATATTGATATATCGATTTCATGGCTTAATTACGTCATAGAGTTCAAATTTTAAAAACTACGAAGGAAACTTGGTTAATTTTTGGAAAATCTTATAAAATAGTCTAACTGGATTATATTTAAATAACATAAATAATAATTATTTACTATTATTGGTTTTTCGGTAAATATATTTTCTTAATGAAATGCATCCGTAACAAGTATAATTTTGGAGAGAAGTAATACGAAGTTTGCACACCCGACCTGTAGCCCGGTAAATGTATGATTATGATATGAAAATACATAATTTATCGAATTTCCTTACCATTAAATTGTTTCATCACTGACAAAAACATTGATCATTACATCATGCACGCTTTGGTATACTATTAATAGAACTTGCTTTGGAAATTCATTCTTACAGTCTTTATGGTTGATGATTATTATACTACATTGAATTAAATCAATAGCGATAGTATGTATCAATTAAATCTTATCAACTTATTTTGTGACGTGTATCGCACTGAAGTAGGCTACCTATTACAATGTATTTCTTAGAGAATAAACGTGAGGAGTACTGAAGGTCTCACCTTGTTCCAGGGGTGCGCCTTGATCTGGGGGAACTTGAACTCGGTGTAGTTGGGGTTCATCTCGTGGATCTGCTCCCTGGTGGGGGTGCCCAACACCTTGATGATCTCCACCAGCTGGTCCACTCCACTGTCACCAGGGAAGATGGGCTGCCCTAGCAACAGTTCTGCCAGCACACAGCCTCCTGACCACACATCTGCAGAGGGGGGGGAGAGATATCAAGACAATATCACTCGATCAGAGTAAACAAAGAAGCTGAGTTGCCAAATAAAGTTAGTTGTCAAAAAATGTATTCTAGTCAATGGCAGTAAATGTATAAAATTCCACTATTTAAACTTACGACTTACGGGAAAAGGAGTGGAAAATTTTGATGACATAAAATAGTATATAATTGTACAAAAGAAACTACCAAACTACTTCCACTGAAAACCCGTTTAATTAAAGGCAAGTTGTCCAACCAGATACACATACATTAGACAGTGAGACTGTTTGTGACACATTTCATTTTGTAAATTTGTATCCGTTAATTTCTAACATTATTTAACTATCTTCTGTTTTAAGAAAATCTAATGCAATAACAGAAGACTAAATGAAAAATAAACTCTTGTATTCAAATAACAAAACATAAATCGGCAACAATATGAGAAATATGTGAACAATTTCAACAACAAAAATAGCAAATTAAATACGAAGAAATCTTGTCCTAATTCAAAAACTGTGAGCAGAAGTCGACGATGCTAAAAAAATCGAAGCATAATTTTTATGCCAACGAGGCAAACCAGAGTTCTCCATTTCGAAAGTAACGGCGTCAGCTTTCTTAGGATTCAACCCTAAAATTTGCTTTAATCTCATTTTTATCACATTATCTAACAACACATTGCGCACGGATTCAAAACGCGTATCTTGTATCTGTTAAGCAGAGATTAGTTGAGAGAGTAGCTGAGAGTCAGACGAACTCCAGATGAGTGAGCGCCAGAAACTCTTGTTTCTTCTGATTTCGCGTATTTCTTCAACGCCACGGTCCGCTACTCAAACGATGAGGTTGGAACTTTCTTTATAGATAATTCAATTGCAAACGCTCATTTTTATCAACAACATATTATATTATTCATCCCAAAATTTCAGAATGTATAGAAAATGTTTCGCAATGTTTTTGCAACTTTTCAACAGTTTCAGCCTCGACTAACGAAGTCGACTATACCGTCGGGTAATCCCTGTCCGTCCATCACAGAATTGGAAGCATGTCGCAAATGATTATCCACATAAACAGAAGGATATGTGATCTCCATTCATTGACATATTGATTATTCATGCATACAGGGAGGCCAACAAGCAAAACGGAAGACTAATTGAATCAGGTATAAACAGTGATATTTCGACAGGTCATTTGTAACCCACCCAAGGCCACTATATCCCACAAGAGTTCCGATGAGATAGTTGAACAATCCAAGTATTTTATTTAATAAATTCATAATTCTAGCAAAAACGGCTGAAAATTGACTAAATAAATGAGTAACTTCTCTGCCTGATTAGACAAGTATCGTTTAACTACGACAGCTCAGTTACTAACTATTATATTATAACTGTTGAAATAATACACCGTACATTCTGAATAACATATATATCATTGAAATGCAATGGTGGCAATTTAAGACCTTCCTTTTTAACAAAAACAATTAAAGTATAAGCAAGCTGAAGATGGAATTATAAACTAGTACTTAAAGGGTATTATAGAGTATTAGAAATTAGAACACGAGTAATGTTGCAGAAACAGAATATGTCAAATTACCAAATGTAAAATCTTGCCATGTCCCAATGAAAGTTCTTCCATGATCCAGAAGACTGGTCACTGTCTTGCTTACATTACACTGTACAGATCAATAGATACAGAGCTGCTTAACAGTAACTAGAATGCACTGACATAACTTCAAATCTGATGACTGACAACTCAAGGTTACACTTTGGCTAGCCTTCTTAAGTTTACGATAAAATACCAAACAGTGAGCAGAAAAATACGTTCTGTCACTCTTGGTATGGTTTTATATTGAATAACGGAAATAAAACATCTCTAAAATTATTCAATTAAAATAGTAACTATCAAATATAAATATATTATCATTCACGTTAGGTTTATGCTTAAATTTAAATCAAAATACTCCAGCATTACTTGTGTGGTCAGGGTGAGAGATATTGACATAAATAACAATAACAAATGCCAAAATTGAAGATAAAATAATTTAAGTGACGACTTTTCGAGATGGTGGTCCTCTTCAGGAAAAATCAAGCAATAGTTGTGCAGACTTATGAGATAAATCAAATACTCTCTGATTTTATGTGAAGAAGACCATCGATTGACAATAAACATATTTTATCTCCACTTTAACCACTAAATAGTCATAAATAGTTACTGAAGTTAGAACTCGAATATTCTATTTATAACCCGACTATTTATGAATTAAAGACACTATTTTTAAAATGTCACGACAGTATGAGAACAAAGGCTATGACTGGATTCCTAACGGATATTCAGAAAATTCATTAGACATTAGGCTTGACATGTCCATTATATTAATAAGCTGCAAAATGTTATATGTTTAGTTTTGTACAAAACATTATCTATATTAAAGTCAACCCTTGATTGAAACACTTTTTATTATTTGCAATAAGCGCATTTATGGTTGAATAAATCATTCAAATAAAATTATACATTCACTCTATTTGTATCACAGGATTTATATTGAGCTTATTCTGTGTTCTATTGAAGAACTATATTTTAATTAATATTGTCAGAATTGCGATACTTAAATAAACTATTATTATATAGCATTAGTATTACTTTCAAACTGAAGGTATCCAAGTAACGTTTCAGTAAATACTATTATTTTTTATTTATGTTTGATTGATTGTCAAATAAACATGGAATTATTATGCCTACGTTATTATCTGTTCCTTAACTTTTCAAAATAATTCCAAATATAATGATCAAATTGATCAACAATATAACCTCGTGGAGGAAGCAGTTTGTTGCGCTCTGCAGCTGCAGCCCTACATCCCCATGACAACAGCAACAGTAACAAGTAGACTCACCAATCTGGCAGGTGTAGTCAGTGGCGCCGAAGATGAGCTCGGGAGCTCGATAATAGCGGGAACAGATGTAGGACACGTTGGGCTCCGACCTCACCAGGATCTTGGCACTGTGGGGGAGGTGAAGGGGCATTAAAGCTGGACCCCGCTATCATATCAGCGTTACAAAATCATAGCAAATCATATACACTGAAATGTCACCCGTAATAATTATCAGAATAAATTAAACTAAGAAAACAAACTAAAAAAGGTTTCAATAGATATTTGAAATGTAATGAAGAATCGATACAGACAGACAGAAGAATCGAATTTATTCTGTGATGTGAAACGGATTTTTTTCAAATTTGAGAATTAAGAGATAATCACAGATCTTAATAAGGAATATATAGCACGTCATACACAGCTAAGCATATATAGCTCAAAACTTTTTGTGACATTTTATTGAGTCTCCCTTTTCTTATGCATTATAAAATAAAATTATGTGATAGCTATTGCTGCATAATATATACATTAAGAATTTTTTAAACAATTATAACCGTCGATTAAAAAATTTTGTTTTTGTTTAATTCATAAATAAATTAATCGATTTTTACCAGAATTATTCGTACATAGCCTATTAGACAAGTATCAATTCTTATTAATGTTCTTTAACTCCATCTCATGGTTTCTAATTACAGCTACCACCTTCTAGATTGCTTAAAATCATTAAATATGAGGGTCAGTCCATGCCAAATCAACCAATTTTGAAAAAAAATCCCTGGTCATTGTCACCAAAATTGTTCAATTTTCTGTATAATACTAATTGTACCATAAAAACACATATTTTCAAGTTAAAAGTTCATTATTCAATTATTTTCAGAG
>JAUZND010082410.1:0-15918 GCA_034780555.1 Coelogynopora nodosa | reverse complement strand
CGGGGGTCTTTGGGTTAACTCAAGAAGTTCCATAGTGGACGGGGGTCGTTGGGTTAAATCAAGAAGCTACATAGTGGACGGGGGTTGTTTGGTTAACTCAAGAAGTTCCATAGTGGACGGGGGTCGTTGGGTTAACTCAAGAAGTTCCATAGTGGACGGGGTTCGTTGGGTTAATTCAAGAAGTTCCATAGTGGACGGGGTTCGTTGGCTTAATTCAAGAAGTTCCATAGTGGACGGGGGTCGTTGTTTGGTCGTTTACTACTGACTGAAATTGCCTTGTTATTACCGTAATTTGGAGTTCATACATTTTCCTACAATATAACTTCATGACATAATTGTACATGACTAAAGATAACGTAAAATTGGCCTTTTCAGACATTAAAAAAGTATCTGTATCAAAATGTATCTAATCTTTACGGATCACTTTCCATTGATCACTTACATTTCTGCATATTTTCTATAAAATAAATGCATTTGTGCTAAACTATTACGCGTGAATTATGATAAAAAAAAGTATAAAAACTTATTTGTGTAATAAATTAATTAATTGTGTAATACACTATAATTAGCACCAGTGTCTGTTTCGAGAACAAATAAAATATGTATATATAAACAAACTGTATAAATAAACTGCTAACGTGTCAATAAATATATAAACGATTCCGACCAATATACTTCCAAGTATTTGGATCTGATAGCGTTAATATTGAATTTAAATTTCAATGATTTCAATACTCTCTTGAATATATTATCAACAATACAATTAACCGGATTAAAAAGGAGATCACCAATTAAAGTAATTCAATTATATTTTTTAAATCATTTGTTGCAGTCGAATTATTTTAGCATCATTTTAATTCAACTTGGTTACTTATATTGTAAATACACATCAAAAGTATTGATGATCTGAATTTGTTTTACCAATATTTAAAATGATACTACAGTAGTTACAATAATGAAAGCTTAAAAATGTATTAGACTCGAGCTTTCTGTTTTCTTAGAACGTTGTCTTAATAAAAATATACGCCAATAACTCTGAAACACAAGAAAATGTCAACCTTGGAGTATCCAGTACGACTTGTGAGCGATGGCATTTGTGCGATCTCACCGAAGGACTTGAGAGACCTGAAAAACAGTAGTATATCAAAATGAGGAGGATCATGTTATTATGTTGCAAAAGCAAAGAATTATTGCCAATATATATACATGCAAAATGCTTCACATTTCAAGATATCGGGCATAATTCTACTGTCGCTACACAATAAAGTATAATTTATTTAAAATGAAAAAAATACGCTTTTATTATTAATAGAACATAAGACATAACTTAATAAAAAAAAGTTGATAAGTGAATATTAAAGAAATAAATATTGATCATCATGATATTTTGAATATAAATATGCTTTAATTAATATTTACATCAATGTTTATTCTAAATCAGACTTTTGAAAAATACATATTTAAGCATACTACATACAAGATTGCTGGCGAAGGTTTAAAAAGTGTTCTCAAAACATTTTAAATATAAAATTTTGTTAGGCCTCTTACGAAACAATAAAAAATTGATAACTAAATTTCTTATTGAAATAAATTACACAAGAAATTTTAAAAAAAATTGTAGAAAAAACTATGTAAAAATACAATATAGAATTCAAAGAAAAGATATGTTTCTGTTTATAGCTTATAATACAGACGTTAACAAAATATAAAATAGTTTATAACACAAAGAAGATGAACAACAGAATTAAAATATATATTTGGCACGTGTTCAACAAAGGAGTGATATATGATTTAGCGGTATAAAACGGACGGGTATAAGCAGTATTGCATTATTTCGTCAATGTATAAACATATTTTGAAAAACGTATACGTAGTTTGCATAAATCAGCGATGTGTGGATAAAGTGAAATAAATAGTCTTCTGCAATAATGATTCAATAGAATGTCGGTTTTATTTTTCTATGCAAAATTATCTTTATAATACAAGAATGAAGAAATTCCGGATTTGAGCGCTATAGGCCCTATACGCACAAAATTTATTAAAGAAGTATATACTTTTCACAATTTAAGAAAATGTACTAAACAGCAAATAAAAAAATCGTGAAAACTTACTTTTTGACCTATTGTAGAAAATTTAGTTTACAATCTAATTATGTATAAATCAATTACTTCTGAACATTTTTTGTCAACTTTAATAACAACAAAAAGGGAGACAAATTTAGTGACTAATTGTTTACTTATTGTATATTATAAAAATATATAAAAGAGATAAAATATAATGTTTTTATTATTTTATTGATGATTTATTTTTTATTTTAAAACCTATTACATTTATTGGATTCAGCATTGGAATTTTCCACAAAAAAATAGGGTGTAATTTAAAAGGCCCCGCAAAACAATATTATTGTAAAGTTATAATGTTCTTTGGAGGATCTCGAGGAAAATCAATTAATGGGATCAAATCATCATCTAATACAAATTATACGAGTATATTTAAAATAGTAAACTAAAAAACTTTGAATTCTGGTAAAAACTATAAGCCTACAATTTCAATGAATTTCATAAAGCTCGATGAAATATATAGTTAGAATATTGAAATTTCATGGAGAAGTCAAAATATAAAATATATTAATATTTTAAAATTCCTAAATGATAAAATATAAGTTCAAAAGTAGGTAGATATGCAATAGTTGATTTTATCCTGGCTTCATTGTTTATCTTAAATCACGATAAATCTTCAACTTATAATTAATCAATTTTTTTTAAATATGTTTATACATTGATACAGTTTTTTTTAGTCCAATTCAGGTAAATTTTCGACATATTTTCAAAGGATGCAATTTATAGTTCAATACTTACCGCTAAATAAATTACTATCAAAATGTGAGCAACAATTTACTCTGTATATTTAAAAAGATTTTAATTTCTCACTTATCACTTTTAAATAAGGCTATACTTAGTCTATAAATATATTATATATAATATTATACATATTATATATAATATTATACATATAATATACAATATGTATATTTATATATTATAATATATACAATATTTAGAACACCATTTTTACAACATAATCAAAATAATAAGGTTTAAAAATGTACAATTGTTCTAAAAATAAAACCACCCAATCATATTAAATGTATACGTTAAGTCTACCATAATCAGGTAATTTTACTGTGATTAAAACATTTAAGTAATTTAAACAACTGGAGACAACAACAAACTACCAAAGACGGACACTGTAGCATACTACTGCAAGCCTTTCATGTAGTAGTACAATTAGCACGAGATAAAGCAATGAATAGGGACAACGGAAGAGACAATATTGACTAAGTCACATACTCATAAGGGTTATTGCTGTAAAATAATAAGAAATAAATTCAAAATAAATACCGGATGATAAAACAATTTTTAATATTCGATTTTATGGTGTACAGGTCTATCCTTTTTAATAGATTGTATTAATGAAGGTGACCATTCTTACCGAAATCGATCACACGTTCCCTCAATAATATAGCTGAGTGCTTCCACTGCTTCCATAGAAAGATTAGCTTCACCACCACCGAGACCATAGGAGTCTGACAAAAACAATTATTCAAATAGTACAAGTTGTGGTACTTAATTACTGTAAGTAGTATGTCTATAAATTTATATAATAATATTTAGAAATGAAATAATAAATTTGAAATTAGTTAGAAAATATATTTAAATATATTTAAGTATAAATAAATACTGAAAAAGATATGCCTAAGAAAAAGTAACTTAGTATAACAAACCATAACCAAAGAAAAGTATACAACATACATGTCAAACAAAAACTAATTTTAATAAGGCATTTTCGATTTTTAAATTTAAATTGTGAACATCGATAAAAATAAAGGTATTATAAAATTGTGATATTATAAGTTAAAATACACTGTATAAACAGTGCATCGTCAAACTATGTTTTAAATGTAGTTTCAACTAAATAAGTATAATTAAACAAAAAACTGTTCTAATGAACTAAATAAAAAACATGTAAAAAAAGGTATTATTAATACGCTTAATCAAGAGTCGTTATTATATGTAACCATAGAAATCTATTTCTATGTATGTAACAAACGAGAAGTTGCTAAAATTACTTTACAAAAAACAACAACTAAATTTTATTTATAATTCATAACTTTCAAAAATATATTAATATTTTGAAATTCCTAAATGATAAAATATAAGTTCAAAAGTAGGTAGATATGCAATAGTTGATTTTATCCTGGCTTCATTGTTTATCTCAAATCACGGAGTCATGGAGTCAGTGACGTAAAATATTTCGGTGCCTTTTTAAATATAAAGGGAATATCATTCCGCTTAGTTACAAAATATGATTCTTCAAAATGACGCGAACACATTTTAGAATATTTTGTTCGGAAGAAAGCTTTGCGATGATTATTTTTATCCATTTAGCAGGAAGAATATCTTTTTCACCTTTATAGCCACTTTTGCAACATTAAGCCGACCATTTATTCACTATGATAAATACCATCATAAAGTCATCAAACTAACCAAATTTATAAAAAATATCCTCCCCTGTTTTTCTTCGTTACGAGCAAACAATTGAGTAAATAAACATAATTGAGCAAAACATATGTGAATAAAACCTAAAGTGATGCGATCCATATTAATTAATTAAAACAGTAATAAAAAGTAAAAGTAACAAATCCACACTACTATCTTCATTATAGTAAATATAAGGTAACATTGATTTGTGAAGGCAATACTTAAACATAACATGAATTGTTTGGTGTGTGTGTGTCTGTCCATGTGGATAGACAGGCTAAATGTGTTGTGTACGATATTAGGCCATTGTGTGCATTTGAATTAGGCAATATACCACCAGTTATAGAGTGTTTCTGTAATTGGATTGTTATATATTAGATTTAACAATACTATAGAAAATTAACGCTATTTGATGGAAACGAAAAATAAACAATTAAAATAAATGTTCACTATTATATATATAATTGTGATATTAATTTATTTATTCATAATAAATTAAAATTTTATATACCATAGTGGAAAATAATTCAAAGTTATATTTAAATACAACAGTGTATAAATAATATTTAACAACCCTATAAAACTAATATAGAAATATAAATGCAACATTTAAAATGTTCGAACAAGAAGAATCAATCGTTCTTTAATTGTTTCTGTTAAATTAGTCTTTTGATTTGCCACTATTTTATAAACTTTGTGCTTTTTAGTACTCTCGCAAAGGTTATTTGATGAAAGACATTCTTTCGCGACGCAGTTAAAAATGTGGATAAATTATAATTGTTTTATATTTGGTTGTAACCAAATGTTTCGAACTTTTTGATGTTTTTGAATCCGTTATTGAATCCTTCACTCTCATTCACAGTTCTTGGTTATGGAGTCAGTGACGTAAAATATTTCGGTGCATTTTTAAATATAAAGGGAACTGAGTTTTTTTTCAAATATCTTTTAAATAGGCTGCAATTGAAATCTTTCCGCTTAGTTACAAAATATGATTCTTCAAAATGACGCGAACACATTTTAGAATATTTTGTTGGGATGAAAGCTTTGCGATGATTATTTTTATCCATTTAGCAGGAAGAATATCTTTTTCACCTTTATAGTCACTTTTACAACCTTAAGCCGACTATTTATTCACTATGATAAATACCACCGTAAATAATGTTCTAATTATTTGCAGTTATAATATAATCCCAATATATCGATTTATAACAAAGCGAGCCGAATAAAAAATCTTTAAAAAATATATAATATTTAATTATAATTTTAAATTATTATTATTATTAATAACTAGCATTAATAATTATTATTATTATTAATAACTATTATTATATAAATTAAAATTATATATTACATATTTAATAATAATTATGACTTATATAAAATTATAATATTAATTATTAAATTATAATATTACTAAACTCAAAACTGATAGCAGGCATTCTATGACTTCGGGTACCCGCTTGCTACTATATACATATATAATAGGGGAGCTATACAATGGCCTTATGTCGTACACAAAATAGAAAAAATTATTTTAGCTGTCTGTCCAGATGTTATATATAGAAGTCCATGGTCTGTTCAACCGAGAATAAAAAGAGAGTTAAATTTACACTTACTAAAACTAAATGCGACTGGGAAAATAAAAGCAACAATGGTAGCAAGTAAGTTGAAATACATGTTATAATTGACACCCCATCCGTAAATAACATTAAAAGTAATACCACATCACCATTTCATTGATGGATAATTCTTTTTAATACTAGTTAAAAGCTCTGTTACATAATTTGAATTTTTTACATCACATAGATTTAAAAGTAATGACAACATCCAAACATTTGATTAAAACTAAAAATTATTTAAAAAAAAATTAATTAGATTTTATAAGAAAGTTTTGTAAGAAAAGTTAAGTATAATAACGGATTAATATACAATATATGAAGTTGTACCTCACAAAAAACACGCGTATATTACGCGCTATAAATTGAAACAAAATATTTACCTGGTTCCACCAAGAGATCCAAAATTTCTAACAGATTTTCGGTGACAAACTGTTGGTGGTTTTGTTCATCTAAGTTCTAAAAAAATGAAACAAAAGTAAATATCAATATATAGTGCAAATATTTATCAATAAAAAATAAGTCGGTGTCCACCTTAGATGGTCTATTTGGTGTTGAACGTCCAGATTCAAAATCGCCCGACTTTGATGCTAAACCAGGCCATCTGATTGAATCACATAGTTGAATTAAGGATACCAAATTTATAAAATATAGTCACGAAAATATATGAATAAAAAGTACCACTTATAATCAATATAATATTATACAAACTGTTACAGAAACAATGTAAACAGAAAAGGATACTCCGCATTTGGCGAAACTGCCGATGCCCTGAGAGAGATCTTGTTAATTTGTTGGATGTAGAGGAAAAGCACGAAACGAAACAGCTCCGTCGATTGAACATTCCTCACTTGTTCTGAAAATCAATTATAGAATTGAAGTCATTAAAAATAATAATTGTAGTTTATTAAAAATCGATCATATCAAAAAACTTTTGTATAATATTTTTAATATTGCCCGCAACATAAATTAAACTTCAAATAGTTGAAGAACAGACCTAATAACCTAATACAAAAACAACATATTGTATATTTAAATAATATATAATTTTTTTTAGTAATTTATTATTGATATCAATAACAATTAATTATAAACTATCTAAATCTAGGATTTTTAATTTTCTTACCTTTTTCCTCTTCTGTCTTACAAGTATGCAACTTTTCTTCAATTTTTCTCAGCTTTGACATATTAGTTGCACTCATCGTGATACATGTTTGAAAAAGCCTGATAAAATACAAATAAAAATATAATGACACGTTTCCTTTAGTAAAATCTGATCAACAATAAATTGACATACGTCCAAGCAAGATCTTCTGTGATTTGAAGTTTGTTGCAAGCAATGTGCTTCCATACTGGGTAGCTGAGAGAAAATATTGAGTAAAAGGAAGTGTGTGTTTTTAATTAAATTGTCAACAATGTAATATTAACCAATAAAATAAAATAACACTTACCATAATTTTGGAAATCCAGATTTTCCTTTACTCTTTGCATAAGTAACTAATTTTTTAATATTCTATAAAGAAACAAGCAAAATATAAAATTTAAAGATGTACATAAATATTGTATTATAGTCATTAGCCAATATGTATACTTTAACCCTAGAACAACAGAGGGGTGGATAAAACTGTTTGAAATGTAACTTATCTATCAGTCAGAAATTGAATTAGCTTTCCAATTGCCCATAAACATTTTATTTGACAAAGAAAATGTGAAAAGTGATTAATTTATCAAAAATGTGAAAAATTAAATTAAACAAAAGTCTTATATAAATTCAAAATATCATGTATATATGAAATACATTTGATAATTTATTTAAATATATATATATATATTCTACTTCAATATGGAGCTAAAAGGTAGTAAAATGTTATCAAATCAATTAATAGAGCATAAAACTCTTAAAGAGAAATTGAACAAAATATATTTTAACAAAATCATATTAAAGGAAAATATAATATGTTGGTCAATTTGACCCACCCCATGGCAGTTCTAGACATACAGAACCGTATGGGAGTAATTAGTAGAATTAAAGTACTCTGTAAATGGTAACTATTTTTAAACATTTGTTCAAAAAACCGACAATAGATGAAAACAACTATCCACAAGTAAAATTCACAATCGAAGTTATGTTTAAATAACCAATAATAATCTATAATAAAAGTTATGTACAAGAATTAAAGCGTACATGTAATGCTAGCCGCGGGTGTGGATGAACTTGAAACACTCCATATGTGAATGGTTCTGCTCTCACCCAGAGACTGACTGATGGAGATGTCATGCTCATACTAAAAGAAAAAAATGCAATACATATAATGGAATAAAGTAATAAAATAATATTATTTTAGAGGTGTTTTCTGGCAATATAAACATTTTAAATAATGAGTTTCTGAAAACTCTTGACACACATCTGCTTGCCAGAAAGAGATAAGATACGGTCCTGGGATTCGAACATACAACTTCCACATTAAAACACAAGTAATTTAACAACTTGGCTATTTTAGCACATAATTATTAAACTGTGGTTTATAATTTAAACTTTATATAATGTGTTTGATGTCCACATGAAAAATTGAAAATAATCTATAGTAAATCTGGCTTATAACACAGATAACACTGATAAGATGAGAGCTAAGATAAGATAAGATTATCTTTCATACCCCTAAACCCCTAGCCTGGCAATTTAGAGCTAAGAGGGAAACTTTGAAATGTAAGCCCAATTGTATGTCATGTAAGACAGCTAAAAATTCGCGTAATGTATTACATCATTCAATTAAAAACTTTAATTAATTATAATTAATTAATAATTTATTTATTTAAAGAAAAAGTTGGTATACCACCCTCCATGGACAAAGGGTTAACAGTATGATTTAGTAGAAACAAAATTGTAACATGTCAAATAATTAGAATGGAATAAAATCTAAGTAAACTACAAAATAATGTAAGTGCTTAAAAAACAATATAAAAATAGTAAATATCACACATAACAGTAAATAACATATTGATTATAAAATTAAATAATAAAAGATACACTTTAAACATGTATTTTTAAGCATCTATCTTTTAAATAAAATAATAAAAGTGAGGAAATATAAGAAAGAATATATATAAGAAAGAATATATATACTCAGAATATTTATACTGATTTAATTTAAAAAAAGTTATGCTAATACTGCTAATAATGCAAACATATTTTTAATTTTAAAAAAATTAAAAGATATGGAAAAGGTTGAATTTTTAAAACATGAAGTTGAGAAGCAATTTCCCTGTGGATGCTTTAAAATTATATGTACATGGATCAAACTAAAGAAGTCTGAGCATGTTTGAGATACGCGCTCATGAGCATGTCACTAAATTGTTTTAATGAAGCTTATTAAAAGGTGATAAGAAGATGCCCTCATTGAGCCATCATAATCGAAGCCCTCATAAACACAATCTTGGGGACATGGATAATTAATTAAAATGAATCTGAACTAGATATTGTCATGTTGATTTACTTTAACTTTTCATAAAATTATTATGGACAAAAAATGTAGTCAGAATTTTTCTGAAACAGAGTGCCATGCTTTAATTGATGGCTGTCTGCATCAATGAGACATATTAATGTCTAATGTGAACTCCGACTGCACTGTAAAGCTTAAAGAATGTGCATGGAGATAGATTGCTAAGTAAGTGAATAAACTGAATGAGTGCGGAAGTGGGAAGACCTACAATGGAAGCTGCAGGTAGAAAAGTCAAATGTTTAGAAAAGGGTCCAATAAATCCACCGAAAGAGAGGTGTTATGCGAAATTTGTTAAAGGTATGTATTGACTTCCAGTAATTAAAAAAATATATATAATATTGCTTCTTTCAGATAACCAAGCTGAATGATTTTGAGCAGAAATTTTATAAAACATTAATGGAGGAGGTTATTGGAATTTTCGGGGCAATGTAACATGACTTTGGAGCTCAGCTAAGCAAAGTGGATTTGGATTGGTGTCCAAATACTGATGACAATGATGACATGGCTATGGAGACGGTATATTTGACCCCTATTGTCTATGTGTAAATTAAAGTCAACCACTATAAGATGATTCAATGAAGTACAGAGACGTTCTAGGAAATCACTAAACTTATTTATAATTGCATTACTGGATGAGCTTTGAGATCGATGAATGACACGGATAGTGAAAGGGTGATTAGCATAGATTAATCAAATGCATGTTGAATAATGTGTGAAGACAGTTAGTCACAATTAAAATGACAGGTAGTATTATATGTTTTAATAAATTAATAATTTAAAAAGTTTGATCATAATTATTTTTCTGTATACTGGTTGGTTTATATTGCTAAATTTAATTAATATTTAAGCAACAATATTGACTATATGTAGTCTAAATAAATCAATAAAAGCTTTAAGTTATTTCATGATATATAAAAAATCTAAAATTATCTTTTCACAAATTTATTTAAAATTATGAATAATTTTGATATAATTTAGACATAAAGTTATTGTTTAAAAAAGTATTTTAATCAAATTTCTGTACAAATAATATCAGTGATAATTATATTATAATTTATAATAATATTAAATTAAGGCTATATTATTATTAGTAAAAAATAATTATATGTTGCTAACAATAAATTAATATATTTTTAATTGCTTCAGTGAGAAGAAATTTGTATCTGTGATTATATGAATTTCATGATTTTACATCTTTTTTATAGATCTATTCAATTAGATTTCCTATTTATTTAATAATAATATTGAATAAAAAGTAATTAAATTGTTTAAATTATAATAACATTATTTAATAAAAGTATATGAGCTTGAGAGAAGAAAGGGTGATACTATTATGAAAATACACCTATTGGATCCCATTTTTTTAATACAGTTAAATAGGCAGTAAAAAAAGTAATAATAAACAAATACATAAAAAAAAAAATTTATAAAATATTCATAAATATTAATTTATATACTATAATAATGATTTGGTAATTATTTTAAAATATATCACAAAAACATTATAAAACACAAAAGATATACCACAAGACAACCTTCTGCCACCACCTGGTCTCGAAGTTCCTGGTTTGGCAGCCTTTGACTGTGAACCTATTACTCAAGCTGAGGTTACCAAAGACCTTAAGGCTACTAAATCTGATACTGCATCCTGTTCTCTTGGTGGTGACCCTAATGCAGGAGTACTTGACATCTGGAGAACATTCTCCACCATCTTTGTTCCTAATAAGGGATTCTAGACTCATAGATTCTAAATTCCAAAAAAGGGACTCTATTCCTACATCACTCAATGATCAGCATGGCATTTCTCATATGTGTACTCTTGCCAATCTCTACAACAAAGTCATTCTGAACTGCCTACTCCCAGTCATCAATCCTCTCCTGTCACCTAATCAGAGTGGTTTTTGCCCTGGTTGATCTTCTACAGTACATCATTTGAGAGGATTTGCAAAAAAAATTATTTGACTCTCTTTATTATGTTTAAACTATTTATTATCAATTATATAACAATAATTTCAATAATATTGAAAATCTTTCTTTAGTTTTATATAATAGCTCATTAATACTATCTGCCCCTTTTTCATATAACCCCATAAATATGGAATATAAACATTATTTTAAAGAATATAAAGATATTTTTTAATATTTTTAATATAAATTGATTATATACTAATATTAATTACTTTAAGATTATATTTAATCCATATGTGTATATAATCTATTCAAAAAACATATATTGTAGTTCACAATAATTTTATTTATCTTAAATATAAATAAATAATTTATAATAATTTTTTATCAGTCAAACTGATCTACATAGAACAAGTGTTAAATTGATCTGAAAGGTGCAGGATAAATTTTTAAATTATCAGTTTTTAATTATTGAGTCCAATTTATTAAAAAAACAACCATGATGTAATATAACTGTAGATAATAATTGTCTAATAATAAATGTAAACCCCAATTTCTTTAAAATATTGTTACATTAGGTAATTTTGTGTTTATTTTTTATTAAACCTTTGTTTTATATATTTTTTAAAATATCTAAGATCTAATAATCTATATTTATATCTATATTTATGCTTAGATTGCTTAATATTGCCAGCCCCTAAATGTGTTGAACTGGGATTTGATTCTTGGATTTGTCAGACTGACCTAGAATAAATCAAATTTTAGTCCAAATACTATAGTGTGTAGAATAATTGTGTAAATGAAAGTGCCTGTAATGACCTTTGAAAAATAAGGGTTAATACATGAATATATTCCAATAAATTGATACATGGTTGGCTTATATTTTAGACATAAATATTTACCAAATACCAAACAAATATGAAAAGAAAATAAGAAGAGCACTTGCTGTAGGTTACAAGCATAATTTCACAAATTTTCGAACCTCTGGTTCCTAGTCATGTGACTTACATATGAGATAGATTAGAAAATATATTTGCTACATAACAAATAAATCAGATTAGAAATCTGGGAAACAGTTTATTACAGAAAAAGATTGTATAATATTAAAAGGATTACGATTATCAATACAACTTGAGGTAGAATATTTACCAACTAAATGGATAGAAAGTTATAAAGTGAATTAATAAATGAGATAATGTAATTCCTCATGTTAAGCTTTGCTTTTGAGAGAGGGTGAATATTTTGCGATTTTAATGGCTTCTTTAAAACGGATATTGATTTCTTGGTGGTCCTTGACTAGAATAGTAACAGTGAATTTATTGCTGCATACCCTTGTGTCTGTAGATGGAGGAGTTTAGGTAAGAAAGGTGCTTGTTATATCATTTGTATAGTGTTTGTATACTGTTTCCAAAGTATTCCTGGTGGCACTTGTCACATTTATTAGAGTAGACACAGTTTTTTGCTTAGGCAAAGGCGATACTGTAATTTGCAACTTGCTAAATTGCAAATCATTGGGGTCTTACTTTTTTTCAGGGCATTGCATAGTGTGAAAGATTTTCTGTAGATGCGCACAGGGAGGTTGTATGATTTGATGGGGGGGGGGGGGGGGGGGGGGGGGTTGTGTTATTCCTAATGGCGAGGATTTTCTTGAAATCGGTTTTGCTATAGCCATTTGAGAGTAAGAGGTTCTCAAAATTATCCTTCATTTTTTGCCTGTAGTTGTTGTGTGTACATCTGTTTAATCTTCTCATCATTATGTTGTGGGCGATGTTGTATTTGGTTCTCAGGGGAAGTTCTGAGGCTTCATCTTTGAAGAGTGGTTTTTTGGCGTCTTTTTAGCAGAAATTAAAAGTATCTTGTCCTTGTTGGTCAATACGAAATTTAAAGTGTGCCAGTGAAAGGGAATTATCTGGCCATGGGTATTCAATCTCGAACTTAATTCATCTGTGTAATACATCATATATGGAATAAATATTACCATATATCAATTTGTTTATATTATTTAAACTGTTTTTTCCTTTATATTTTTGATCATTTCTGGTTCTTCTTTATTGCTATTTTCATTTGTTTTCTGATGTGTTAAGGATTTGAATAGAATGTGTTAATTTACTATGACTACTGATATGTTACATTTTTGTGTTGTTTGTTATTTATAATTATGATAACATGATGGAGTATACATTTTTCAATTCAATTCAACAGTTAAACTTAAATTTTTAATAAAAAACTATGAAAAAATACATATGTAGAAATTAAAATCTGGAAATCATATATTTAATTGAATCAAATTGCTGTACAACAAATTTAATTAAACACAATCCAGTTTACATAAAACTAGTTTAAGCTGCAAAAGTACTCAACTGCAGGGCTTCCCTAAGGGTACTCGCTTGCAGATGAGCCACAGAAGTAATCATCTCTAGCAGTGCCACAGTAGCCTTGTCTCGATCATACAAGGAGCCCTCCAATATCAAGGAAACTGTGACTCCCCTCCATTGTTCATGTCTATTTCACAAGTCCTACAACCTGCCCTGTAGACACATTCTAGCAACTAGGCGCTTCAATGGGCTGTCTGTGTTTTCATCTAACATTTGCACTTCGAAGTTCAAAAAGATGTCCATCTCTGCACCAACCAATCTTTCATCAACATCAATGCCATCAACATCAACATCAATGCCATCATCTGCAACATCACTCCCTCTGGAACGCAAATTCCAACATCTGCAATCTACATTACATAGTTTTCACTCTTATCTTCCTCTTCTCGGCACTACTGATTTTTCTGTGAAAGTCAAATTTCTTAATACACTATTGGATGGATGGAAGATGGGACACTTATGAGTTACATAGAAGTAAGTCAATGATCTATATAGCAATGATAATCATTATGTTTAACATGTATATTTTAATTATAAAAATTATTACTTATTTGATTAATCAAAAACAAAGAATTCTAAAAAAAGTTAACAAATGAATTTTTAATTCCTGCCTTTAATTATTCATCTCACTCCTGTAGAGGATCATCCATCAGTTCAAGTTGAGGATCTCACTCCTGTAGAGGATCGTCCATCCATTCAAGTTGTAGATCTCACTCCTGTAGAGGATGATCATCTATCAGTTCAAGTCGAGGATCTCACTCCTACATAGAGGATTGTCCATCAGTTCAAGTCGAGGATCTCACTCCTGTAGAGGATTGTCCATCCGTTCAAGTTGTAGATCTCACTCCTGTAGAGGATGATCATCCATCAGTTCAAGTCGAAGATCTCACTCCTGTAGATGATTGTCCATTAGTTCAAGGCGAGGATCTCACTCTGGTGGTTGATACTCCTTTAATCAATGGTCCCAGTCAAGGTAGCTCATCCGACTCATCTCTCCCACATCTTCCCTTCTTGCGTCTTCCAGTAAAACTATCTGTTAAAGGACGGCCCAATAACTGGCAGAGATTTACCCAGAAGAGAAAGGGTGTGCATATAGGAGTAGAAGTAAGTAAATGATTTATTGATATTTTTGTATTGTTAGATGATATTTATTTTTGATAAAAATGACTAACATTGTAAAATAGCATTAATTTTGACAAAAATACTGTTGTATTCTTTTTGATTCACACTATTTTTGATACCCTACACATTTTTTATCTTATCTTAGGCAAGCTCGAAACAATGACCTCTAGGTTTCATTCCATCTGTCTACTCCGAACTTTCTCCAAGTGACAAGATAACATTACTGCTTAACTCTACATTCATTGGCAATGATATAACCTCTATATCTGCTGTGAAGGCGGCTAAATCCTTAGGCTCAATGTTGCTCGATGACTTAGTCAATATCAACCCAATGATGGCCAAGCTTTCACCAGATGTGAGTCATCTAGTTGATTCTCGAATAAAGGAGAAAAGGGACAAGAGTTTGTGGCAGTGTGCTAAGTGTTGTGAATTGGACGACTGCTCAGAAAAGATGATATCTTGTAATAGATGTCTAGAATGGTATCATTATTTGTGGTTCAACTACTCTTCTCGACAAAAGGTTGTTCACTGGTTTTATTCTGTTTGCTGGTCTTTGTCTTAATTATTTGTGATCCAATTCCTCAAACTTATTGATATACAATTTATATGTTATGTTATATATTGTAGTTGGACTAGTTTTACTTGTGATTTTCTGTAATTCATATATATATATATTTTATTGCTATAAATATTTCCTAATATTCGGCTATACTCTAAAATAAATGTAATTACTAAGTTTTACATGTAACTGAGTATGCCGGCATTTTTGCACTTTAGCGTATTTAATTACTGCTTAAAAGATTAGAGTATTTTATTTTATTCTGGTGTTTAAGTCTACTGTTTTCCGTAAACAAAA
>JAUZND010082399.1:0-15918 GCA_034780555.1 Coelogynopora nodosa | reverse complement strand
TGGTTCCAGCTAGCGTCCTGTACACAGGACGGCACATTAATTTCTAAATTTTCAATAGAAGAGAATAGTCATTTATATATTGGGTAATAATATTATGTAACTAAGGTGTTTTACATAATTTGCCAAAATATATAAATTTGGACAGTTATCGTATCTTAAATATAAGCCATACAAAACCTGTCCTGTGTACAGGACGGGTTTAGCACTATTATAATTAATATTTTAGAGTAAAGGATTTAGGTATATAAAATTTTATTATACTAATTATATTATTAAATAGAGTACTTTATAATGATAATATATTTAAGTTAGTAAAAAGTTCAGTTTGCGAATAAATTAGGGGTGTCCTGTGTACACGACGGTGTCATTTAACCGGTTAATACGTTAAATTAAAATAGTTCAATTTAGCTTCTTATGCTTCTGATATCTGCTATTTGTTATTGATATTGTTCGTGTCAAGTGACTTCCATTAAAAGTATATTAAATGAAATTATTAAAATATGAAACTTAAAAATAATATTGTCATTAATGTTCTAAATTTAAGTACTTATCAATTTCAGAAAACAGTTGGTTTTAATTTGGCCGCGTTGGATTACCTCAAAATGATGCTACAGGAAAGCGAAGAAGTCACATTGTTTGAAGATCTTTCCATTAAACGACTGGCTAAAAAGAAGAAGAAGAAGCAGAGCTACTTGTTAACTATAAAGTCTTAATTTTCTTGTAAATCTTACAATTCTATGTTATGTACATTTATCTCTGTATAGAATATAAACATTTAATATTATAACCATAAACATATGGTATATAAATATTTGTCATCATTTTGAGCTGTTGATTTTATTTTTCATTTGAAATTTGAACGTTAATATATGTATGTGGACTATAAAGTTATTATCAATATTGATTTCTTATTATTAATTTTAAGCTTAATTTTGTATTTGTATCGTTTATTTCAACGATGTATCCGTTTAAATGAATGGTTTATGCAATAGTAATATTGAATTATCGTAAAAATATACTTATAGTTAGATGACCAGAGATATTCGCATTAAGAACACTAAATCGGTATTGGATTATAGTTTTTTTGTGATAATATTGGTAAACCTTTTTAAACTTGATAAATGTTGAATAAACTTTTTTAAATAAATGTACCAGTTCACCTATTAAAAACATTTCGTTAGAGATTATAAAAATAAAATTTTGTCCGTATTAATATTACATGTTTGGTGTATCAATCAAGCAAACGTGAACAAGTATGATTGCATTTCTTTAATTATACGTTTTCAAAGCAGCTATAGATTTTGTGTTGAATCACCATCCGGTGCGGTTGTTCCGTCGTAGTTCCGAGTTGATACTAACCCCAAGAATCTTGATAGTGGCAATAGACAAGTTCCTGAGGTTTACGTTTTTTTATCTAAAGAATTTCCGCTTTATTAACTTTCAAATCAAATCTCTACACAGAGAACTCCAAATTTCCTTAATTATGTGGTTTATCATGATGGTGATATCTGTGTTTGAGTCAGCTTCAAGAAGAGCAGTATATCAGGAGGGTTCAGGTTTTTGTGTAGATACAAAATAGAACTGGAAAAAGAATAATTGCTCCTTAATGTTGCTGTTTCTTAAGGAGCAATTCTTTTTATTAATCACTTAAGTGATCGCACTGTGAGTATCTACCTGTTAAGATGTTAATGGCGACATATTAAAACCTATTTAGGAAATAACCGGATATGAAAGAAATGGTGTTAAAAGAAATGTTCATGTCGCAGAATGTATAGTAATTTTATAAATAATTAAAATAATATAAAAATTGCGTTAAAAATGGCTTATTTTAACGAGAAGTTTTTCCTAAAGTTTTGATAGAATGGGGATAGCAGAGATATTGGACGAAACTCATATATTTCGGAACCTGTTTCTAGGGGAATGTAAAATTAGAATTTTTATAAATTTAATATTATTTAATATGATATATGTTTTATAAAGAAGTCTAAATGTAACTATATGTGTTAATATAGGATACAAGGAAAAGCTAATTATTTATCTTATCTGACATTGATATAGTTTTATGCCAAAGGGGCATAAGTAGCATTTATATTAACTAAGTGACTAAGTGTTAGTAATACAAATATACAAAATTATAAAAAACTGTTTATACACAATAATATATTGCTATAGAGGAGAAAATCCGTGCTTATGTTACTTATGCTATTTAATTAAAAAATTATAATCGGCGATATTATTTAATAATAATATTATATAAAAAGCTTCTCTCATGAGCATACGATTTGTTTAACTTATTTGTTGAATGAATTATCGTTCTATCTCTACTCTATTTTCTATATTTTCTATCTCTCAATTATCCAATAGACAATTTTCTAAATTTATATATGTAATCTGTTTAAGTGAGGCTTTTAATCCCCGAAGTAATATTTTTAAATACCTTAAAAATGGGGTCGTCGAAGACAACTAATACGTATAATCGTCAAAATTGGGAAGATGCTGTAAGTTAACTCACTTTTTTGTCGATATGTTTTGTTATTTAATTTTTATTAGTCTAGCCAATTTTATAAGGGGAAATTTATGTTTTTTTAAATTGTTATTTTATGCATTTTCAAGCAATACAGATTGATTTAATCGTATTTTGGATTTTTTAACGATTTAGTTACTGAATTTAAGTTAACTTAGAATGTAATTAATGCAGGAATGCATTTAAAAATTGTACCTGGTTGGATGAGGAAAGTTCCATCAACATATTTCACTTTATTTTTAAAGATGATTAATTTATTAAGTATAAATATAATATATATGGTATCATTCTATACAACAAACTAATATCTATAGATTACAAATAGTATATCAACCATATACAATCTTGTAAAATAATCAGGTGGAGCTATGGTCCCTACTAAAACTAGATCTGCTCCATATCATATGGTTATGGTCATTTTTGTTGGAGACGAATTACATTACCTGAGACGGTTCTTGTCAGATGAATTGCATTATTTTTTTTGGAACACAATTGGTTGGACGGACGGATTAGACACCATCACAATTCGTCCAACCAATTACATTAAAAAATAAATAACTCAATTTGTCCGACAAGAACCATGCTCATCCAGTAACGCAATCCGTTGGACGAATTATGTTCCTGCAGATTTTTTTAAAAGAACCCTTAATTATTATTTTTAAATGCACAAATTTTCAAATATTCTGGAGATATGGTAATTTACTTTATTTAAAGTTGCATAAAAGTTTCTCACACAATAAAATTTTTATAAAATATAAATTTATAATATGTTTAATAATAATATGTCTATATTTTAGTTGACCATTTAATTTTAATGGACAATTTAAAAATCCCTTTTTATTTTATATATTTCTTTGTCATCTTTCATTTGGAAAATGTTTACTAAGTAATTTTTTACATTTAATTTAAATTATAAATTAATTTTTTGCATATGTATTCATAATAATATATAATCAAATATTATAATCAATTATGACAATTATTTAATTATAATAATTATTACCATAATTTACATATTACTATACAAATATTAAAGTAGTTAATAATTAAAAAATATTATATTAGGTAATATAGTGTTGTTCATTACTTCACTAAAATTGGAATTAGTCATGAACAACAACGAAGTAATGAATTTGAAAGTCATTTTTGAAGCTATCATAATTATAAATCTGCAATGATAATGTTAAAGTGTTTTTCAAAACTATAGTATAATGCAAAATATAGTACAGTGCAGGAAAGATGCTATATATTATAGTAGTTTAAATCAATGCTGCATCCAAGACACATATAGAATTAATATATTAATATACTAATTAATATATAGAATTAATTAAGTCATTTAATTAATTTAAGCCAGTTATTAAGCCATAAGTATATATCAATGCTAATCTGAACTATTTAATAATATGGCATAGTTATATAGTAGTTTTGAAGCTTTTTTAAACATATCTCTATTCTGAGCTAACTAATGCATTCTCATTTATTTATTGAACTATATTAAATAAATAATTAAAATTATCGAACAATAATGTTCTATTAATTCTACTAAGTTATTTATTCTACTAATCTAGTAACTAACAGTACTAGGTATAATAGATGTTAATGAATATTTAATTAAATTTTTATGGTGTAACAAAATTTTATGTAACTTTAAATAAAGTAAATTGTAAATTACTAGATTTCCAGAATATTTGATAATTTGCGCGTTTAAAAATAATAAATAAGGGTTCTTTTAAAAAATCTTCAGGAACATAATTCGTCTGATGGATTGCATTACCCAACAAGCACAGTTCTCATCAGACGAATTGTGTTATTTATTTTTTGACGTAATTGGTTGGATGAATTATGATGGTGTCTAATCTGTCCGACCAATTGCGTTCCAAAAAAAAAGAATGCAATTCGTCCGATGAGAACCATACTCATTGGGTAACGTAATTCATCTCCAACATGTTTCATTTCATTTATATTACTATATCATTTATTATATTATATATATTATAATATTATTTCATATGGCATATGGTCATGGGATCATGGCAAGTCATTAACAAGATAATATATCAATAAGTTAAAACATAAATAAAGGTAATTCAAATAGTTAACAACAACAGTACTGCCATGCTTTGACAGAAAGATGTATATCATATTTTGCAAATCGACGAAAACTAAATGCCCTTTTCTGAACAATTAAGCAATCATATGAATATGATTTAAGTATTTGACTGTTAAGACAGTTGTTGTAGAATATTATTGATGTTTTAATTTTTTTGTTATATTGAAACAGCATTGAGATATTATTGATTATTGTGATATACATCTTTTTGTCATAGTAAACCACATAATTTTATTATGACAAAAAGACATATATCTGTGTTTTCTCAAATACTTTGACAAAAAGACAAAAATAATTGATATATATAACAAATATATATGTATAACAAAAATGTTCAAACAGGATAAAGTTTACTTACTAAAAACGTGTATAGATATAATATTGCTGTATGTTATTGGCATGAAAACTAAAACCACAATCAATCAAAAACATGGATAAAAGTGTTAGTGTCAGTTACCTTAGGGTATAGAATACAATAATCATGCCATATTATTGTTGGTTGGTATAAGTTATTATACCAGAAATTGCGTTGATTGGTAGGCATCAGCAGTACAAGTTTGTTGATGATGTCACATTTTTTGATGTTGCAGATTTCCCTCATTTCTTGATGGTTTAAAGGCGACTGAAGTACATGCTTTTTCTTTAAAAAGTCAAGTTCACTGAAGGGTTTGGTGTCGTAGTTTTCTTTGTTGAACAGAGTTCTGCAACCTCACCTGAATTGAATTTGTCGCATTCGGAGAGCAGGACACAAATTTCTCTTTTTTTAAGCTGGTATTGTGAGGCCCCATTCTTCCAGTCCCCAAAATCATTGGGTTCCATCCAAATAGCAATGCAGTTGGCATTTGCCACACACTTACTGAAATCGTCAAAATCATAGTCCTTTCCAGCTTTTTTCATTTGCTTTTTCAACTGCTGCTTGCACCGCATCTGCCGCCATGAAGGTGTGTCCAGCCTCGAAAAAATTGAGTGTGATGCTTTCTTCTGAAATTCCCTCTGAGTTCACTGCTGTGCAAAACATTGTGAGCATCGTCCAATTCTTTTTTTGCACAGAGCAATTATCCACCCACATTTGAACATGTTTTGCATCCCGATTTGCATTTAAGAACTTAAAATAAGTTGATGCAATATCTTCGTCATTTCTCCCACATATCCCCTCATGCCATATGATAGCAATATTCTTACACAAAGTTTCGTTGTAGGCCACAATTCGCCAGGTGAAAAGGCAAACTTTATGTTCTTCCATTCTTATTTTCAGATTATTTTACATTTTCTCTATAGAGATTATAAGTGTGATGATAGAGATTGATTATAAATAGGCTAGTATAAGTATGAGAAAAGCGTTTGCAATCAGGCTATTTCAACAAGAAACAGATTGTCAATTTTGCATAATAATATAATGTGAAAAAAAATTGTAAAGCATAATATTATCAATGAAATTTTTGATTTATTATTAGAATTGTTTCATAGTCACAAACAATCCTATACATGATCTAACTATATAAAACCATAACTTACATTGATATATATTTATTCAATTAACATATTCAATGACCATTATTCAAATACCATGGCATATAATTACATATAATATTTATATTAGAATATATAATATTTTCATTAGTATATGTTGTATTTTTATTAAAATATGTAATAATACACATATATTAGAATATGATATACCTATATTTTTATAATTAAATTAATTAAAGGTCAAGTATCATGGTCAAAAGTCAAGTGGTGTGGTCGAATCGACCCTTCCTATACTACTAGCATATGTGTAATGCCTTATTTTCTGATAATTTGACATTGTCTCTATAGAGATTATAAGAGTGATGATAGAGATTGATTATAAATAAGCTAGTATAATTATGAGAAAAGCATTTGCAATCAGGCTATTTCAACAAGAAGCAGATTGTCAATTTTGCATAATAATATAATGTGGAAAAAAATTGTAAAGCATAACATTGTTTCATAGTTACGAAAAATCCCATAAATGATCTAACTATTTAAAACCATAACTTACATTGATATATATTTATTTAATGAACTTATTCAAATACCATGGCATAGAATTACATATAATATTTATATTAGAATATATAATATTTTCATTAGTATATGTTATATTTTTATTAAAATATGTAATAATATACATATATTTTATTAGATACATGTATATTAGATTATTTTACTTTGTTTCATAGAGATCATGAGTGTGGCTAAAGATTGATTATAAATATGCTAGTTTAATTATGTGAGTAGCATCTGCAAATAGGATATTTCAATAAGAAACATTGTGAATCTTGCATGATAATATTGAGCGAATACATTTTTGTAAAGCATGAAATAATTGTTTTATAATATCGAAAAATCCTATAAACAATATAATATTTATATTAGAATATTTACATTAGATATAGTTGTGATATGTGGAGATTATATTGGAATATATCTCAAGAATTATTCTTATGTATTTATTAAATTACAAGTTATAACTTATTTATATGTTACTCATATATAAAAATATTATATTAGAATTATAACTTTTTAAAAAGTTTAATGATGTATATAATTTTTTAATAAGTATTGAAAAAATCTCATTTGTATGACTATTTTATATTTTGCATAATTTATATTTATTATCCATTCAATTATAGGTATACTTATTTTTATCATTTTAGGATTTTCCAATTCTGTGTGAAACGTGTTTGGGAGAAAACCCATATCTTCGAATGATGAAGGAAAAATATGGCAAGGAATGTAAAATATGTGCCCGTCCTTTCACCGTATTTCGCTGGTGTCCCGGACCTAAGTCTAGGTTTAAGAAAACGGAGGTGTGTCAAACATGTGCTAAAGTAAAAAATATCTGCCAAACGTGTATTCTTGATTTGGAGTATGGTAAGTCTATGCTAAATTTAGACTAAGGTGAAGAAACAAGTAGTATTATGTTAACCCTAAAAGCACCAGACATTTTTGAAAGACTATTTAGTCAGAGGGATTGAGCCAAATTGACTAACCAGCATCTAAATGTATTGCCTTATAGTGTAGTTTATTAAGACGATTCTAATCATATAAATTGTAATAGCTATCAATAAACGGCAAACAAAATATTTATCAGGAAATATATAATGATGTAGGTGATTATTGAAAGTTTATTTCTAAAAGTTAGTATTCTTTCAGGCCTCCCACTCAGATGAAAAAACCTAATTGTTAAAATTTAACCTAAAATATAAATAGCATACAGATTAAAAATATATATTTTAAACTTACATTATTAATGTATGAAATGGGTTTAACAGGATAATTTTCTTATAAAAGAACAGTTTCCAAATTCCGAAATGGCAAAAAACTAAGAAATGTGTGAAACGAAGATGAAATATGTAATACAATATGGTATAGCTCCCCATGTCAAAGAAGAGTAGAGATTCAAGGATTAAACAAATCTCCATTTAGTTTCAAGACAAAATACAATATCTCAGGTAAAAAAGCAGTATGCTGCTTAATGCACAGTTTGAGTCAAAAGAGACAAAGCATGTATTGACGTTGTACTGTGGTTCACAATTTGTGGGGCATTGTAACTCAAATAATCTAGTTCAGCATTGTTTACAAGCAATCACTGACATGGGTTTAGATCCAGAGTTACTTCTACATGTTGGAATGGATAGCCCAAACGTTAATAAGAAATATGATTCCATTTTAGTAGCAATGTCAGCTGATCGATACAAAAAATCCATTGTCGTTGTGGGAACATGTAGCTTACTACAGTTACAAAATGCCTGCCGTAAAGGAATAAAGTCAATCAATTTTTCAATTAATACGTTTATGACATCTTGTGGCTTTTTTCTTTAAGTTTTCTGTCACTCGCAGAGAAGTCTGTAAGTATTGTCTTATGGAAACTTTTATGGATCTTGCTCCCCGATTTTCAATTCAAATTGTGAATTTGATGTACAGTGTTACAAATAAATTCATGTATAACTTGAATATATGTCATGAACGGAGTGGAGCCAAACAACCACTCAGTGGTGAAGAACAATTACAAAACGTCTGGATGCTATATCGAAATTTGTACAAAAACATTAACCCTCTTTGTATCTTTGGATATCTCTTAAAGCAAACAGTTTGATGTAGGACAACAATGTCTGCAATTTTATGTGAGTACTGCAGAATATCTGCAACATCATCTTCATTTGACAGACAAACTCATCGAGGACTGTGGAAGCTGTTTTCGATTTGGCCAGTAACCAATGGTAGTTGTATCAGACGGAGACAATTCCTAATAGTAGTGAACTGCTGAAACAGAACACTGTAGTTAAGCATTCTGGTATACGTGGCCAAGTTTCATATTGGAATCAGTTGGAATTTGTTGTTGTGATCTTCAGCCGGACCTTATTGGCAAGGATGCTCCTGTTCTGGTTTCAGAAACTATTGTGACTGAATCTTTCTAATTTAATTAACTCTGTTCTGTACATTATGTATCTTTTCAATATTAGTGTTTTCATGTTATGGTATTAAATTAAATAAATTGCCAATGAAGCAAAACAATATTTTTTAATTTTTAATTTAAAACCTACAAAAAAGATGGTCAACCTATTTTTTTAAATTGGAGCGTGCGAGGCCTGTAATCTTTTTGAATGCAAACACTTTTTTATTTTCCCTTTTTCTTATTTTGAATAATATATTACGTCATCATATTCTCCAGTATATTCTATGTACGAAAATAATTGGAATTGAAAGTTCATTAAGAATTAGACAAGCACTGAATATTTCATGACAATATCCTTAACATATTGAGTAGTAAACAATCAAAATTTGTCTCTGTAAAGTAAATTATTAAGTAGTAATTAATGTCTATCCGAAAATTGATGCATTTATTTTCTTTAAAGTAATTTTTATATAAGTTTCATATTATTTTACTGTATGAGCTAGCATCTTTCTAGAAACGTGGGAAATTCAAATCACAAATTGTCTGTTCCGTAACCCCAAGCTGTAATAATCCTAAGTGATATGATAATATACTAAGCTGAGTCAATGTTACAATTCCTAGGGTTTTTTAGTGATTAGGAATGCAGAACATTTAAACTTTTACACACTTGACTCATTTTTTTTCAAGATTGATGCTTTTTATAATGTAGTATGCCATTTTGTATTGTACTGTACATGTATTGTACTTTCTCCGCATTAAATTGGTAGGAATAAATATAGATAATGTGAAAGAACCTTGTGTAAAATTTCAATAAAAATAAAACCTTTTCAGGAAAATGAAGAAACAAAGATTTTTTAGTAAATTATATATTCGGGTCGATTTACACTTCAGACTTTTTTAAACTTTCATTATCTATCTTTACTTTTTAATGTTTGTATCTTTGCGCCGCGGACATTGCTCTCAATTGAAGTCTGTAGGATGAGACCGGGCTAACTCACTTTTTGGCGAATTTGAGTTTTATACATTTTCTTAGCTAATTTTTTTTAGTAATTATGTTATTAAAAAACGTGGCTCAGTTGCTTTCTATTCCAGGATTATTTTGCATGAGAACCGGGTAACACACTTATTTCGAACACTTATTTGAGTGAAAACCGGCTAACTCTGATTTAGAGTTAGCCGATTCTCATCCTACAGGCTTCAATTAGTGGCGCTTTTTATAGATTTATAATAATTATTATATATCGTACTATGAATTATAGAAAAAATGTGTGAAGGATCGCGCTCTCAGAAAATCATCATATAATATCTACAGTGCTAATCCATATAATTAAAAAATATAGAAATGTAATTGCGATATTATTAAAGGTTATTTAAAATATACTACTAGTTCAACACAAAATATAAAATTAAGGCAAAATTGTCTCATTGATGGTATTATAATTTGTATTAGGTAAAGTTTTTTGTAGTTACTACTTTTAAGTAGTAATTTATAAACTATGTGTTTTTTGTAATATAATTTTTTAATAAGTTGTTAAAAAATTGAATTTGTAGTTGTTGGCCTCAGCTGTGATTGAACCTAATTATTTGACGCTAAGCAATGAGATACATTTTGAACAGTCATTAAATTATTTTTAAGAACTATCATCAACACTAAACTGTGAATAAGAAAATTTGTGTCGTTGTGTAACTTTTGGGTTTAGAATGCTGCTCAAATTGTTGTAAAATAGACCAATGTTAATTTAAAGAAACGAAAGTCTTATTTTTTAGAAATCAACTCCCTATTCATAGGCATAGTGAATATTATAGGGAGTTCATCTCGGAAATATATCACATTCATTTCTTCAACTTACTTTATTCTATTTTCAAGACATTTTACTAGCTATTTGGCTCTCAATCCTTATATTTTATTAAAGATATATTCGTATAACAGTCGTATAACAAACAGTGGTTGTCCCTAAAATAAATTCAATTCGTAAAAGGTATAAAAATTTGTATTTTAGTAATCTAGTAACAATGGAACTTATCCTCTTAAACAGAAAATAAGGAGAAAATGATAGATGTCAAGCACAACTATATATTGTACAAGTATATTTTTTTATTATCTTGACAATCGTATAACGAATATATTTCTTAGTGAATCTTCTCAAATTCACTGAGCGGAAAGTCTAATAGGAAATAATTATATATTGAAACAGTCTTTTAAAATATATCAATTTGATATCTATGCAATACTAAAATTAAAATAATTCTTCAATAAACAAAGTACGGTGGAACATTTTTTCCATTACCTGTAACATTTGTACAGCTTAATAATTGTATCGTAGAATACTATTTTTGTTACTCCTTTTTGTATTTAATCCCACACTCTACGTATAGAGATGATATAATGTGCTGTAACGAATATATTGATTGAAAATATAATTTAATGAATGTAATGTTTGTAAATATTTTGTTTAATTACAGTGCAATACAGAAATTAGTTAATTATTACTAAATATATTTAAAATTGTGTCTGTCTAAATAAATCATTTTATAATGTAGTTTTCAAATCACTTATGTCTTAATCTATTCTTACTTGTTTACAATAACCCTCGACGACGATAGGACTCCCGGTCCAGGTACGTGACCGCGCCCTAAAGATGGCTCAAAATATGCCGAAAAGCGACGTCAACCGTGAATATTTTCAACAGCAAGCAGAGCAGTCTCTAGATACCGGCGGTGATGCCACGGTTCCTTATGGTCAACTGGGGAAGGCACAGGCACCAAGTGACATGTTGATGAAGTTGGCTCGCACAACTCCTTATTATCGACGCAACCGACCTCATATCTGTTCCTTTTGGGTAAAGGGGGAGTGCCGCCGTGGTGAAGAGTGTGCCTATCGTCACGAGAAACCAACTGATCCGGACGATCCTCTCTCTAATCAGAACATCAAGGACCGTTTCTATGGTGTGTCAGACCCAGTGGCCGAAAAGTTGATGGGCAAGTATGACCAGATGCCGAAGCTGGCCCCGCCTGAAGATCGCACAATCAGCACACTCTACGTTGGAGGACTCTCCGAAGAAATGTCTGAGGAGGATATGCGTAACTATTTCTACCAGTACGGCGAAATTCGGTCAATATCGGTTCATATCAAGCAGCACTGCGCCTTTGTCCAGTTTACCACACGAGAGGCCGCGGAAAAGGCTGCGGATCGTAGCTTCGATAAGTTGATCATTCGCGGCCGTCGTCTCAACATCAAGTGGGGTCGATCTCAGGCTAACCAGCCAGCTATTGAAGGTGGCGCTTCAGCTAGCTCTTCGTTAGCTCCCGTCCCTGGTCTACCTGCAGCCTTGCCCCTGCCGCCACAGGAGCTATTTCATCAGCAGGATGCTGGTGATGATAATATTCCGTCTACTTCTGGGGGACCCTCGATGATGTTTCGGGGTCCCCCGCCTCCCCCTCTACCCTCGGCCCCATCAGGTAGTGGTGTTATACCGCCGCCACCGCCACCTGGGTTCTTGGTGAGTGCTGCGCCGCCTATGTTGAGTGAACCGCCTCCACCCGGGACTGTGCCGGAGTTCATACCGTTGCCACCACATAGGATGCCTGGTGAGTGCTGGATACACTGAATAGTCTAAAAAACACTATACTGTAGATACTGTAGAGAATGATGCAAAAATGGATAGTTATTAAAAAGCATGTTTTTATATTTTTTGTTGTAATGTTTCATTTTATATGTATAATATGGTAAATATTATTCATATAAGATATTGTTAATTTTTTTCAATACTTTTAACCATTATACTTTAAGCTATTTTTACATGAACATTTGTTTTACTGATATAAGTATTGACGTCTGTACTATCCAGTGTGTACTGTTTATGCATGTAACAAACCTGTTACTATTTCCTATATATTTTTGGAACTCCTATATTTCCTATATTTTTTTTTCTATGCATCCAAAAATGGCAGTAACAGCTGTAGTTGTTTTAAACACACAATGCAAATCGTGTCAAAAATTGTAGTAATTATCATGAAAAATGTACACACAAATAACATCGGAGATTATGTGGTCTTATTATCATTATTATATAATTTTCAAATTTGATGTTTATTGATTCAATTTCTCTCTTGATCATTGATATTGTATAGATAAGCATAGTGGTAAGCATACTTAATGTTTCCTATATTTTTGGGCAAAATATCTATATTTTTTGAAGGTGGTGTAACAGGCCAGATGTAAACTTTATTAATAATTATTATAGTTGATATTATAATCTTTTATTGAATTATTGTTTACTTATTATTTTTTTATCGAAAAAATATATATATCTATTGTATATCTTCAAAGTAATCTAGATGTTTCTCTCTTTATTGAGTATTTTGATTTCAAAGTGTCATGGTTCGAGGCTGTTAATTACCATTTTAGGGAGTTTAATTTGATTTAATTGTCGATAAAATTATCAAAAGTATATGCAATTTGTGTGACATAATCAAATATTGATTCCCACTCGACCGAATATACTACATAAAAAACTTTCGATCTAAGATCTATTGAATGGAGGTTAGTGTATGCTGTAATTTATTTAATTGAAAATTGCAATCTTTAACATTACTTATTTTAATATGCTTACCTTTAGTTTTAGTATTACACAAAACAAAAACTCGTTATTGTTATATTAAATAAGTATTCTTATTGTGATGCTTCGGTCTATGAACCTCACGATCCCATACAGAATCCACATGACTTTTTTTGCACCAATACAGCAGCATCGCCTTGCATCTGTTTATCTTTTTAGTTCGTCCACCCGGACTCCCGCCACGATTTCCTCCGCCAATGATGGCCCCTCCGGGTATGCCTCCTCCGCATCTACCCCCGCCCGGTACTGCAATTCACTACCCTAGCCAGGACCCCAGCCGATTGGGGTCGTTTGCTGCACCCCATCTCACCAAACCACAAGACCAATAATTAGTGAATCAAGTATTGTATGATTTAGTGGTTTTATTGACTAGGCATTCTAAACAGTGTTCATTTGCTTTAGTTGTAATTGCATCATTGTTTAGTATTATATTCTGTGTTTTTCTTCATGGTATATAGTATGATATAAATATATTACGCGATATACATTGTTTAATTCTGTTTCCTTTGTTGTTGGGTTATTTATTGATGAGGTGGTTAATTCAATTCCGTTATACATTTTCAATTAGTATTACCTTCTAATCATTCGTACCAAGTTTGTTATGTATTTTTATATAACTTAATTAAATTCTTGAATTCCGTATCCATACAATGGTTGGTTATCCATTTTGATGTTTTTGTCTAAATTTAATGCACATAATCAAATAGTATGGTGACAAATTTAGTGTAACTATTTTCATTATAGATACAGAATATTCGACCTTTTTATAGCAAAAAAACTCTGATTTTTACAATAGGCCATTGCTATAGAAAGTTTACAAATATTTTCTTTCTATTTGAATATCAATAGAAAATAATTTATTTGAATATATGTGATGTTTAGGGTTAAACTTATACAAATTGTTTAGTTTAAAAGCATATTAATATATTTTTGTGGGTATCATTTTTTAAGGTTTAATTTTTAAGAAAATTTTAATACAAATTATATTGATTTTCGAAGGTTAGTCGATATCTGGCGCCTTTTTGACACTCCAAATTAAATTGTGTTATATAATGTTAAATATAGTTATTAACCGAAATCTTGGACATCTTGCTTTCTACGATTATCAGCAATATATTGCCCAGAAGAAATGGAATTAATCCCTCGTATGTAGAGGTTGACACCAGGGGCGTTTCTGAAAACACATTTCTTATAAAATAGTTGTGATATTTGTATTAAAATTTGTGATAATATTTTTTTGTAATTTTATTTTATGATAAATTACAATATTTTCCGCTCCATCATGATTTTTTTAAATAAAGTCTATCATCAATAGAATCTTTCATATTGTACCGTATGTCAAATATACAAAGAAATAATTGTACCCTGAGTATAGCTTCCCACCCGACAGCTTAATATACAAACTGGTTTATTGATCAACCTATATAGGAAATTGCTTTGTTTATTGACAGAAAAAGTGATTGATTTATTTTGCCTATGAGTTTCGATAAAATATAGGGTGTCCGGAAAAAAGTGCGTTTTTATTGTTCGTATAATCAATACAGTTTATAACCGGACACAGGCGCTACTTTACCAAAGCTTAGCTATAAATAAATTTAAATTTGCAACGCTGCGAATAATAAGCTTATCTATAAATAAATTTAAATTTGCAATGCTGCGAATAATAATGCAGATCAATAATAATCTATTGTGGTATTGCTTCAGCTGTTATTGCATATGAGTTGTTAACTTTGTTTTCAAAACATGTCTACTGAAAATATTAACTTTTTCATTAAAATATTGGCTTTAAATAATTACAAAGCTGTGGAAATAAGGGAGCTACTGGCAAATGTATTGGGAGAAGATGTTATACAGGAAAGGCGAGTTCAAGTATTATGCAAAGAATTCAAAACCGGAGAACGGGATGATGTTGAGAGGCAAATTGGATCTGGGCGTCCCCGAACACTGAAAACACAAGATAACATCGAGCGTATAGAACAGATTATACAGGAAGATGACAGAATTTCCGTACGAGACATT
Source organism: Coelogynopora nodosa (assembly GCA_034780555.1). Lineage (NCBI taxonomy): Eukaryota > Metazoa > Platyhelminthes > Proseriata > Coelogynoporidae > Coelogynopora > Coelogynopora nodosa. The sequence goes on along the minus strand of JAUZND010082399.1, from coordinate 220 downwards.
GCCGAAGAAACTGGTCTACCAAAATCAACAGTGCATGAGATCATTAATGAAGACTTAGGCAAGACCAGTGTGATGGCTCGCTGGGTACCGCATGCAATTACAGGACAGCATAAGATTGCCAGAGTTCAATCCTGTGAAAACTTGCTGCAAAATATTCTACCAAGAAGAGGCATGCGCCAACGGTTATTCGTTAGTGATGAAAAATGGATTTATTGTAAAC
>JAUZND010082388.1:0-15921 GCA_034780555.1 Coelogynopora nodosa | reverse complement strand
ATTTTACCTAACAAATAAATATTTTGGACAATTTCGTAGCTTTTTTGATATTTTTCAAAATGTTCCATACTTTTGTCGGAGACATAATATATAGAGTAAATATATTTTTTATGAAATGGAAAAAACTAAATAAATTACGAAATAGCCTATAATAAAACCCTCTACGAGTTGATATTTGTTCTAAAGTAAAGAAGAGAAGATTGATGTCCAGACACTAAAATTGAAAATTAATTATGTTTAAGGAATTTCTAAACACGTTTGAAAATGAACTTTAATAATTTAATTTAGAACTCATTTCACAGAATCTAAAAAGTAACAACAGCTAAAATAAGGATCAATTTACTCGACTTCTCCCAAAATACATTCCATACGACGTTTTGGTTAAAGCGAGACAAAATACCTATTTAAAATAAAGCTAATAATCCAAAGTATAAATTGGATTTCATAAATACACAAAATATTCAACATAGAAGCCTATAGCTATGATGCAATATTACCATCTGGTAACTTCACTATTTTGAATCATATATAAATATTGTATAATATAAATGGTTGTGTAGTGAGGTATGAACACGAAGCTCAAAGAGAGGATAAAAAGCAGTACAAAACATCTTAATTATTTTATATCGTGTAAATTTATCTCACATTTATATTATATACATCGAAGTTTCAAATACAGCATCATTTACTACTGGCAGTAGTATAAATTGGATTACATATTATTAATTATAAAAAAACTTTAGGTGTTTAGTAGGTTTACTTTAAATTGTGTCATAAATTTATACCGACCACATTCCTACAAATTTAAACGAACTATAAAAAAAACAAATGATGTTCAACCAATGATAATACAACCGAGTAGCAAAGTTGTCTGCATTTGTCAAAAAATCAATAATGCTCTCTTAGAAATTCAAGCATCATATGCTAGGAATAGCCGCTCGCTAGTGTGCGATTTCTCCTATGAATAATACATATCAAAGACATTTAAATATTCTAACGTCTATGGTGCCTATACACACACGCAAACAGCATAAATTATTTTAAAAAGGATAGACAGACGGACAGGCACCTGTTGCCGGTGATTTCGGACTGGCAGAAAAGACACTCGGCCTGGAACTGAGTTTCCTCTCGCTCACGCTGGCTCACTGCGAGTACTTCATCCAGCCGACGGCGGTGGAGGCGACGGCGGAGATTCCGGTCCTCTTCTGTGTTATCTGACAGCATCCAGAAATCCTCCGATACTCCTATGAATGCATGGTGTCCGTGAGTGTGGTCACTCAGTACTCTCACTCATTTCAATTGTCGGTATTAATCAAAGTCTTCGTTGTTGTTTTAAGTAGCTAACATAGACATTTACCTATGGTAAGATTAGATACACCACTTGTGTTCACCATATCATGTATAGCTAGTTTGTGGTGCATTAAATATTGGAAAATCTATAATAAATATTATTATTAGCTGTAAGATATATTATACATTTTTATAGAAATAATAATCACTTGTTTATTTGCGTTAATTATTCATATACATTATCGATCTTAACAACTGTTAAATATCATTATATTACTTGTTTGTGGATTAGGGTACTATCGCTATCAAGAACAAACGAACATATATATGTATTCAACTGAACAATTATTAGACGGGTTAACAAGCATAACTCAAGCAACAATTCACAAGCAAAAATTATTTTGGTGTACATAAGAAAATAGTTACATGATTGTAGAATAATGCTATTTTACAGGTTATTAAACTATTAAAAAAAGTAGTTTCAATCAATGTACTAAATATTATCGATGTTTAAAAATTAATTGATTGATAGAATGAATGGAAAACATCGCTAATATATATATACAGCTATCTCGAATAGAACATAAATGTAACTGACAGCACAATTCAGGAATAGAATCAGAAAAAGTTAAGACATAAATGGCATGTTTAATATATGTGTGGGCATATAGGAATTTCAATTTAAATAATAAAAAAACTATTTTTAACTTAGTAATGTACTTTACTATCTAAAACATAATCTTTTGAGCATATTGACTATCAACACATTTAAATCGTGTATACCTTACAATCAGACTAGACAAAATATATTATTTTATTTAGACTGCATATTATACTTCATAAGAATTAGTAGAGAAAGATAAGTATTACATCAAAATTTACAAAAGTCCTACATTACTTCTGTGTACATAATTATAAAAGACGAGGAAAAAGTTTAACTAATTTATTTTTTCAAGAGACCTCATATATTTATGTTTTTAAATACTTTAAATTTAATTAATCAATACTTTCATAATCATCTATATATGCTAAATAACTTTAAAACTTCTGCAATATTTTGGATACAATTATTTTTATAATTAATTGAAACACTATGCTTAATTTAATAAGAAAAATATGGAAATAATATTGAGAATAATTATATATTAATGTTATGCGCATGTCACCAAAGTTATCTCACCAAAGTCCTTTGGACCAGTATTGGTTTTGATTTTTGAACAATATGTCTCAAGTTCACATTTCTTTAAAATAGGTTTCCAGTAAGCTATATACCTAAATGAAAAAAAACATAATTAACAATCAAAAATTTATAATGGCTATAAAAAGATTTCATAAACAGTATTGATTGTAAATGTAAGATTTTACTTAAACATTTAAGAAACACTACTATAAACTAATTGAAAAAAGCAATATCATTAAAACATGAAATGTGCAGAAAGAGAAATATTAAAGAATATGTATTTATTAAAATTCATATAAATGTATATGGATGATTGTTTCTCTATGCCATATATAACAAATGTCAGTATTACATTTATCTATGGGAACCAGTGCCAATTCAAAGATGTATAAAATATAACATATTTTAAAATGGCCCCTTACCCACATCCCTTTCTACTAATTGTATATTTGTTGAATTACAGGAAATTTCATTTTACTTTAAAATCCATGTAAGATTACCATCCCTATCAATCAAATATTATTAATTCTATTTTGTTTACCTATACATCAATAAAAAAGAGTCAACCACATCATTTGGAAAATGGATTATGTTTATCTTATTTACAATTAATTAAAAAAACATCAATAAAATTGAATTTTTCTAATATCATCAAACACTTCATCTATTACACCTTTGTTATCACAAAAACCACTTAGTCTTACTTTTCAAAATCACAAATTAATTCGACATCAGCAATTACAAAGTGGTGCTCCCTCAGTAAATGCTGCAAGTAAGCTTGCTTATCAGGTTGATTTGTAAGATTTAAATCACATAGTAGACAATGTAGTTCCATTTTTGAGATCTAAAAATAAAAATAATAAAATAATAAATGCTATTATGTTAATATGAACATTAATATGCTATTAACTAACAATATAATTTTAATAAATTAAGTAATAATTTTATTGAAATAATTACAGTGAATATTTAGCTTAATTTATCATTTTAGACCAAACAAACATAACCTTTTTGCACAAAAGATAGAAACATCACACTTTCTACCATTAACAATAAAACATTAAGTAATGAGAGACAAAATATTATTTATAATATATAAATTTAGTTTAAAATTTATATTTTATAAGAATATGTGAAATATGGTTATATAACATTTACTTGATGTATGATAAATAATCACAAGCTATGTTTATAAAATATTAAATATGCTTTGGAATATGTAAAAACATTACTGAAAATGTTATTAAAGGAACATCAATTAAAGAAATTAATATAGATAGTAAATGTCTTACAAAGATAGCTTTAGTCATTATGCATTGTCAAGTAGATTTTCAATAATTATGAGTGGTATGTATACTAAAAATATTTAAGAAGTCAATAAACAGATTAATGCAATTATAAAGATTATTTTTAATATTTAATTTATGAGTAATTATTTCATTTTTAATAGTAATGTAAAATTTATTATATTCATGTGATGAAATTTTAGCATAGTTCTAAGTTCTTAATTGAAGCTCATAGTTCTATGAATTATTAGATATGTGTTTTTTTTTTATCATAAACAGATAAAATTAATAATAAAGCATAAATAACATTGGTTAAATGGTACTTAATTAGTTCTCAGTTTGAAAAATATTTAACATATAAGAATTATAATTTAAATATATTTAATAAACACTCATCATTACAAATAATTTACAAATATGATAATAAAATGCTTTATATATATATATATAACTTAATTTAGTATTCTACTTTGATATAATAATGCAATGAGATATGTAAATAACAATACAATAGTTTCATTCAATATTATCATAACTATATATATTTAATAAAATCAACATAGACAAACTGAAATTCTGCAGGCTCAGGAAAAGACTAGAAAAATTACATCCCTAATATATAATAAATGTTTATAACATAATAAAATTAACTGCTGCTACTATATAAAGATTTCATATTCCTGTTCTACATATTAATAAATATTGATCAAATCAAATATACTAATCAAATTCAGAAGGTTAACCCTTTGTGCCCTTGAATATATTTATATATTCAAAATAGAACTGGTTAAATAACATCTTGAGTTATAACATACCCATGTACTTTTCACTAAAAATGCAAATACTCACTTATTATTTGCTATTGCAAATTATCCAGGTTAAAAAATAAACCATAAGGTTTATAGTTGTTTAAGTATTGCATATATATTGAAATTATTTTATTTTATTATAATCATTACAAGGTATAATTCAATTTATCTATTTATAATTCAAGAGTATAGCAGAAAAACTGATTGTCACCTCTACAAACATGTGTGAAAATGTGTCAGATTTCTGAACAAACTATTAGGTTATTTGTACAACAGGTGATTTTTTAAAAAATAAAATACAATAACTTACTATTATAACATATATTATGCAATCATTTCAAGATAATTTTATTATATATAATTAATTTGCAAGGTGTAAATGTTCAAGAACTACAAAAATATAGTTAAAGAAATTTTAATTATCCCATAAAGTTCTTAATTTGAACCTTGAAGTTCACAAGAAGTAGTCATAATTTTCTATAGCACATCCCAACTACTCCTAACTTTCATATGCCTTTAAATATAATTCTAAAGGCAGTGCATAATTAAGGAAAAATAAATTGGATTTGTTTTGTGATATCAATATGTTTTTGAAAACTCAAGTTGTGGATGGTCTGACTGATGCATCCAGTAATTTCTCAAATTATGACTTCTGATATATAGTTTTTTAAAGCAATATACTATACTATAATAGTATGTTATAAAATTGTTGTTTTCTTAATAGTAATTATTCAAAAACAAAACAAAATTGATGTATGAGATTTATATACTGAAATAACTTACAGAATAATTTTATTTATATTATAAATTATTCAAATGATATACATTCAAATGAAATATACATTTTTTAAATGGCACATATAACTAGCAATATACAAAATAAATAGTTTTATAATGATTATAGTATGTGAAAATTGTTATCTAAACATAATAAATAACAATAAGAAAATAATTTGTATAACCATATTTTTGTAATTGTGTGAAACATGTAAGAACATAATTGTAATAAATATATGTAATGATGCTTTAAGAGTGAAATAAGAGCTATAAAATTAATACAACAATTGTTAAAAAATCTAGTAACTAACTATTGGTGGGTCCATAGACCACTATATAAAACTATATTATTTTTTATATAAATATATTTAACTTAGAATTATGAAAATATTAACAATGAATTATTAGAAAAATTGCCAGTTAGATGACTTTGGTTATTACCACAACCCCTAAAAGACCAATTATAAATTGCTTTATCCTTTAAAATTAATTACCAAAATTTGTATTTTTCAAAGCTATTTTAATCTGAGTAATTTATAAATAGTAAAAGTTATTTCAACTTGCAAATTTATTAATTTAAAGATTTTGTAATCATTAATAAATATAACATACAATATATTATAAATGGTAATAACTAAAGATAATTAATTTTTTTTAATTATAAATTAATTTATAGCTAAGATTTTCATTTTTGAAAAACCAAAATTACCAAAAACTAAAGTTATTTATCTGTGTCTTTTTTAAAATAAAATAAATATTCCAACTTGTATATGTTAGATCAATTAAAAGATTTTTTGATCATTGAGAAATATATATATAAATATTAAATGTTAAAAAATTATTGCTTTTACATGAGGAAGTATTAATACATAGTAACTTTGACCACTTATTTGATAAGTTAAACAAAATTGGACTATCTCATAAGAGTTATACATATAAAACTAAAAGTTACCAAATTTATAAATTAAGTACTTATTTTAAGCAATTAATTAAAATATATATATATATATATATTATACTTTTATAATTATAGTTTTTTCAATTATTAAGTTTTATAGTATTGATAGACCCTAACTGTTCCAGTAAGTATTCTAGAAATGCTATAAACAAAAATATGTTTCCTTATATTTTCATCATCTTTAAGATTAAAATAATTGCAGAATCTGAGAGATCTTTTAGTTACTGAAATCTCTGAAAACATTAAAAAATTATCATGAAAAGAGTTAAATGAATGGTCTGGTAATGTTGCCTCAAAATTACTGGTCTGTCAATGTGAAATTTTTAAATATTTTAATGAGAAATAACCTGCATTTCATAAAATTATTTATTGTTCTCTAAATTCTTATATATATTATAAATAAATATATGTATCTAACATTACTACAAATTTAACTGAAAACACAAGCACTAATTCAATTTCAGATCCTATTGCCAATTCAACTACTGTCAGAGTTAACCTCAGATTCAATTATGAATTCAACTGCCAATTTATAAGTTATAACTAAATTCAACTGCAAATATTAATATTAATTTAACCAAGATTCAAATTTAAATACCACATTATTATTAAGTCTAGATGCAACTGCAGTTATCTTTTTTAAGATTCCCACATTAAATTATTTTTCCATTTTTAAATTTTTTTTCTTCATAACTAGATTCCAGATTATTTGATGTGACTAATGTTAGTTCAGGGAGAGATAAATATGTCCCACAGATTTAAAGCTGGTAAAACATTATCACAAATAAATAACGGTGAATGCAGATGACCAGCCATATTGAAAACATGTCATAACTATAATTCAAATGGACAGGCTAGAAAAATGAAGCTAATATTTAACCAGAAATATCTATAGACTATAGTATAGTATAAACAAACAAAGAATAAATAATAGAGTATATATAGATATATATATATAGATAATTATATACATAGTTATGTTTTTCATCTAATAATACTAAAAAATGGGGAAAAAATGTAAAAATAAATTAATGCAGGAATTTTAAAGATATATCTTTAATAATTCAAAAATAAAATTATTCAAGATATAAATGTATCAGTCTTTAATGCTTCAATGACAATATACTTGAATGTATAACAGTTGATTATATGTATATATTTTAATTGTTATCTGTAGTAGTTCAATTAGTTATTTGGTAGCTGAATTTATACAGTATATATATATAGTCTATAGTATACATATAGTTAAATTGGTAATTAATTTAATTTTACAATTGAAACTGTGTTTGAAGCTGCAGTTGAATTGGTTAAATAAGAAATCTTAGTTGTATCTCAGAAAAAATAGCAGTTGAATGTTAGATGAGTTGGATGTTGAGTTTTTAAAATGTTGCCATTGGGTGAGTTTAAAAGGTTGTATTTAAAAATATATACCTGGAAGATAAATCCTGTTTATCTGAATTATAATTGAAATTAAACTAATTTACTAAACTACCCCTGGGCTTGGGGAGTATAAAACAAATGCATCAATTTCTATATTGTCAGAAAATATATTAATATATTTTTCTTGTTGACAATAACTTCATAAAATAGTATGTCATATACATTATGATAATATTCTATAGCGATAGCATATCCTATGAAAATATAACGATTTCAGTGCTATGACAATACATTACACAGGATATTATTATTATAATAATTAAATTTATTATTAAAATAAAAATATTTAAAAAATAGATTGAAATAAAAAGTAAAACAAAAGCAAAAAAAGAAAACGGTCGAAGAAAAGGACAAAAAGTAACAAAAAAATTATATTAACTACTTGAACAAAATTTAACTTAAATATACTATAAATTTCTTTATAAATTACAATTTTATAATAAATGTTAGTTAATGCTTGTAAAAAAGACACGGTTTACTTAATAACATAATTAAATTCTATATTTATTCCCTTTTTATAAAAATTGTAATATACGTATCTTATATTTCAAAGTGTCGAGCGTATTATTTAGTTTAATCGATATGGTTAAACAAACACTATATTGATATCAGTCTAGATTTCTTTTTTTTGCAAAGGTTTTCAATATATAATAACTGATTGAAAAGAAACCTAATTAAAATAATTTTAACAATAACGTAGAGGTCATTCATCAATTACGTAACGCATAGTATGTATAAATATGTTGCCGCTAGAATGCTGTACATAGAGTGATGTACATCTTCTATCAAGCACTCAAGGATTCTTCCATCGAAAAACTCACCACAGCATATGCTGAAAATTATTACTTCAATAGATATCACTGCTATTTAATATTTTCGAATAAACTTGACTAAACTAAGAGTAATGCATCAGTCGGGCCTCAGATTGAATGACTGTATGTAAGAAGGGAAATCTTTAAAATGTTAAGGCACTTCAGTGGAAAACAAATGTTATACAATAATTAAAAAGTATATTATTTATTATAATTGCCGTGCAGTAATAGATGATTATCAAATATAGTTGGCATGTTTTTTTCAAATTAGGACATAATTAATACTATGAATTATAGTTGTTTTTCAAACTTTTTCTTATTTAATCTGCCGCACTAACCTATTATATATGCTAGTCGATTTAGCCTAACAATAAGGGTAACCCGGAACTAATTGAAACAAAAATAAAAATGATACATATCGATAGCAAATTTTATGTAGAATAACATATTAAAAATCAACAAAAATCAATAGATATTAACATTGCATTTTTTTCTGACAGTATGTCTGACGCAAAATATGCACTTTGGCTATAGTAAATAAACATAATTGTCCAAATAAACTGAGTTTTTACCTGAGTTTTAGGCCCATTTATGGTATATATTATAAATATAATGTATTAAACACTTAATTTGCAAATACATAATTATCTATGCTCATATATAATTGAAAATTATTTGTTTGTAAATTATATATGTATTACATACCTCATCAATTTCATCAACAATTTCGTCAATTATTTTATATAATTTTTTATTGCAACAAATTAATTTTAATAATGATGCACCCTAAAGTAAAAAAAAATTTAAAAATTCTAAATTCATATTCCATGTATATGCATAACTTATTTACCTATCTTCATAAGTCGTATATTAGTTTATAGGTATGTGCTGAGAATACATTAAATTTGAATTAGAATATATATATTACTGGATAACAATATACATAATAATAATATATTCATTACAAAAATCAACGAAGGCTGAGATAAAACAGTACATTGTCAACTACTCAAAACTATTAAAAACAAACTAAAATAGAGTTTTTAACTTTCAGCAGCCAAGAAAGGTTCTCAATTAAGTAGATATTAGGTAGGCTACATCAACTTCTAGTAGTTGACTGACAAAGGTGTTATCATATGATGAGAAGGAATTTTCAAAGGAGCCTATCTGGAGAAAAAATGTAGTGGTCAGTAATCATTTGTCCCATTTTCTGTTATAATTTTGTTAATAATTATTTAATTAAAATAATTACTATCATGACGTGCATATAATTCATGGTATGATTAAGTACAATAAATGCAGATAAAATTGTACACTATTATGTATATGTACAATAGATATTTTAAGCAAAACTATAAATGTACATATATAGGCCTACCTATAAAAAAACAGAACAAATACTAAGCGTAAAACTTCTGAAATAAATAATAAGTATGTTTGTTTTTTATCCATATTTTATCCATGTATTTTATTCATACCTACGAATATAAGAATATACATTTTGCTGAAGCAAAAAATATATTTTAATAATAATTAAATAATAAACCGATCTGTAGTAATGCTACTTACTAAATTTAAAAAATAAGTTAAAAATTGATTTTTTTCATAAATTACAATAGAAAAAATTAATCATATTTTATTTATTGTTTATTATAGCATAGTACATAACTTTGCCTTATGCTTTTACGATTATACAAATATGCGAATTTTTCATTTTCTATACTTAGCCAAGCAGGATACGTGCAAAGTCCAAAAGTCCAATTGGTTGTTGACCTTTGATATGCAAAGCTCAGTTAAAAACGAGCGTAGTTGACTATTTCACATAAGCTGACATTCTCCATAATATATAGCCTATGCGTGTATACAAGAGACAATATAGATATTGTAGCTTCTATAGTTGATCGTGCCGGGTGGATTAGTCGAAGGGATTATATCAGGGCACTGTAATAACTAGGTTGACATGTATTATATTTAACCTCGATCATGTACACCGAATTAATTTAGTTGCATATAAAATGTAATTTGATTAGTGTTTTAATGTGATTATATATTTGTTTATACTAAATAAATTATAAACATATTGTAGTATATTAAATAATATGCAAATAATAAAGCAGTTGGAAATATACAAATGGAAAAAATTATTACAATGTTGTTTGGCCTTTCATATACTATTTATATAAATGGCAAAATTTTATGCGAATATTTTACACATATAATTAGTTTAAAATTGATTTCTTTTAAATTTATAAATTTAGTCTAGTATTTTAAAATAAAAACACTTTGATTGTGACACTTCGTTTAGGCCCATTCAATTGAATATTTAACATTGTGTAAACTGATTTATGCACGAGCAACCGTAACTTTTTAATTAACAATCAATGGTTTTATATTATAATAACTTGCACCCTTCATATTTTATTTAGAATTATTTAGACTTCACATTTTGAAATATATGCATGTTTTTCATTGCAATAAAATTAAAATTATAGTCATTGTTGTTGTCATTAAATTTGATGAAAGCTATATATATGTAATAACATTTTTAATAACCAATATCACCAATATAATCATTGTTATAAATATATTTTGAAATAAGGAAAGTATTGCCCAAAAAAGAGTAAATATATGACTGAAAAATAATAATTTCAGGAGCACTGGTAATAAATATGTATTTTTATCATTTTCTGGCTTGTAGAATCTAAAAATCGGTTAACTAAAATGGAAATAGTATAATTACATTTTTAAATGGCGGTATATTATATGGTATCACAGATTACAAAGATTTTGTTAAGAATAAATAAAACTGTTTAAAAATCATTAAAAAAAATAGTATTACAAGTCGACTTGTAATACTATTTTTTTTAATGATTTTTCGCCACATTTAAAGTGTAAATTATTTGAAGATTTTAGAGTAAGTTATAATTAATATGAAATTACCTTGATCAAGGTCGGATACAGCTTTTATCTTATTAATAGCCCTAATAGGGGTTACCGGGGGGTGTGGGGTTGTGAAATTTAAAAAAACATCTCTGGGGTGTCATGGCGCCTGGCGCTAAGTATTTTTAGCTTTTCATATATAGAAATATGTATTTAAAAAGACCTACATCAGTTTATTTATAAGTTATATACAATATATAATTATTGGTTATATAGTTAAATAGGTAATTATATATTGTTATTATAATGACCCTTAAAAAATTACCTTTTTTATTATAATAATTTTTTATTAAATCTTAATCTTCCAGGCGGGGTGTTGGCACCCCCTCAACCCTCCTTGATTCCTTCCCTTGGATCCGCTAATGATATGCCATTAATATAAAAAAATTCATTATCGTCAGAAATGATATAACATTTGTTGTATTTCAATCAATCGAAATTTTAAAATAATAATTTATATATTATTGATAAAATTTATTATTTATAAAATATTTAAATTGCTCGTAATGTATCTTATGTCATTATAAATATTAGTAAAGAAAGGCTACATCGACATTTTGTTGGCATTTATTAATAAATAAGGTATAAATGGTTGCTAAGTTTGTGATATTGAAGATATTTATATATTTACGATAGGTCCACACCCACATTTAAAGTGTAAATTATTTGAAGATTTTAGAGTAAGTTATAATTAATATGAAATTATCTTAATTCCGTAAATGCGGAAAGAAAAAAATCAAAATAGAATGAAAAATTTCATTAGACAAATTAATAGATAATAAAAGATTAGATTTTTTGAAAGAAACATAATTATTTATAGTAATAGTAGTAGTAATATATAGTAATAGACGTATTATTCGCCTTCTTACTAATTATTAATAATTTATTGTGGTTTTTATTAAAAAAATATTCATATATAAATAACTTTCTTTCTTCTACCTAATCTTTTATATGCTGCCATTAAAAAATCAGTAGGCAATAATAATAAAAAAATATTAAAAATACGAATATTAACCAAAAAATAAACTTAAAAATCGCACTAAATTAAAAGAATATGCAAAAGATAAAACCACAGAAAGTTTTTAAGGGGCGATTTAAAACTAATATAAAACTAAGAAAAAAACGTCTAGTATAAGACTAAACGTAAATTAAAAATATTTATAGCAATATATAGAACTAATTATTAAGATCCTTATCTATATGCCCTATTATAGTATTATATATTTTCAAAAGATAAAATTGTTTAGGTATGCTGGGTCATTTATTATGACCACACAAATATCAAAATATTTAATTTAAGCTTTTATACTTCGTATATAATATATATGAACCGATACCCAACAATATTTTTAATTCAATTTTAAAAACATAAATTAATATTTATCTTATTCTAAATAACTATTAGTATAATAAGATTATATACGAAAAACATTTATAAGAAGGAACTGAATGATAGTTACAAATTGAAATTATAGGCTATTGCATGATGATCTGTATAAAACTAACTTTGAAATATAAACCATTTATTGAAACAAAACAAAACAGATACTATATGTATATATATTATATATACTATAATAACATGTAAATATATAAGTGAGTCAAATGTATGAGGTAGGATTATTTTAGAAGATTGCATGTCTAAATGGTCAACAAATTGTTGTTTTTTCATATATTTAGACTATGGCGACATAAAATATGTAGCCTAAAATCATTTTAATAAATTATTTTTCTTTTCGAAATATTAAATATGTACTTTGTAAATGCTAAATTTATAAAATTAGAGTTTCTAATATTATTATCTTCAGAAATTGGTCAATATTATATAATGCTGAGATGATTTGCTAATTTATTTAATACTTACTACACATGTTTCTACAAGACTTTATATAGCGTCAAAGACAACATAAAGAGCATTATTTCACTATAGGTAGGCTAACTCAATTTTATCAATGTAAAAAAGCAAGCTATATTTCTAAAAGGTTGTGAATTATAATCCGGAGGAAAAAACCGGAGGAAAAACCGAAGGAATAAATATCTAGTTTTTAAGGTCCGCACTAAAATAAGTAACAAAGATAAACAAACCATTTTAATTTAAAGAATATAATAATTACTTAAAATTAGTTATACTTCATTTATTTGTATATATTTCAGAATTAATTTAAATGTATAGGCCTATGTATTTTGAACATTTTTATCGATATTCTAAAATCCTTTACATTTGTTTTTATTAATTAATTTGATTATTTTAAAATCCATTTTGTTTATTTTAGATACTTTTGCATGGACGACCTTGAAAAATAGGTTACATTTCCTTAGGATTTGTTCTCCGCTTTTTCCTCCGGATTTTACTCCAGATTTAATTCACAACCTTTCTAAAATTGTGTTTAATTTTATTATATGTATACTTAGGAATATTTATCCTCGAATATTTTTCAAACTGTTATTCTGTGATATGTAGTATGCCATTTATCGGTTTATGTAGCTTTAATTACATACTTATGCACTCTCAGTAAACACAAAAAATACATTTCTAAACAGGTTTCATTGATTGTTGTATCGTTCAATTAAAGTTCAGAAAAATACCGGCATACGATTCGCTGTGTATATATTGTACACTGATATTAGAAATTTGCAAAGATATAGGAGAACATAATATGTTGATATATAAACATATACATGGTCGAAACTGAGATTGGCACAATTTTAAAGTGTTGAATTATCATATTGTAATTAGGAATGTTTTACAGTACAAAAGAAGCTCTTAATGCCAAAAAGCTTATTTTGATTATTTCACTTGACAGTGTTCTTGTATATCGGACATGGATAGCTTTACTTGACCTTCCTTCACTTTGCAATTTTGAATACTACGTGATTCAACACCGTGGTCCTGATCATAATACTAAATGGGGTGACAGGAAAGTTTTCGACGATGACGAAGAAGAAGTTGAAATATGTATTCTTCGTCCTTGGGTTCGATCATTTCTTCTCGGATTAACTCATAAATTCCAATTGGGACTTTTAATATCTCGAGCAAGACAGCTAAGACGTCGTACTGCAGTAAAAGAGATTATATCAATTATCGATCCAGGAAACAACATGTTTATGAAAAGGATTCTTTGGAGACGAGAAGACATACGTCAACGGATTCCGGATCTTCGCCTTACTTATTTGTTGGGAATGGTACACTCTGCCGGAGTAGACAAATGGTGCAAGAATCTTTTACTGCCCGTTCGTCCATTTATTCACGATTTACAAACGTCGAGCCATCCCGAGGAAAACTCTGAGTATTTACCAAAGTTACGATTTCTTCTGGAAGATGCTCAGAAAAGGTTCTTTGACTCTATACAAATCAGATCTCCCGAAAACATACGATTTCCAGATACAACATGGGCTTTCCTATCCACGTCAATGCAAACTGATCACAAACAAGATTTGAACTTGGTCGATGAATATCGAGAGTTCGAAGTACCTCACTTAGATGGAAGTCGCAGCAATTGTGAAACACTTAGTACTACTTCAATGATTTCCTCAGGATATATCGCTGAATCAGAAAGTTCTACCACGATTGTTTCAGATGTGACCATGCGGCAGTTGATTACATTTCACACGCAGGAATATTCAAGTATTCTTAAGTCGCAACGCCTTCTACGACGCAGACTGTCGGAATCATTCTGTGCTTTGAGCAATTCCAAAGAAGCTTCCGAGATCTTCTGCAGGTGGAACTATTTAGTTCACAGAAAGGACTCATTATTACGGTCTTTGCTAAAAAGTCGATTCGAGATTGGAATCATCCTAGATGATATTGAATTGATTCCTGAATACAGCAGTGATAGTAAAGATGAACAAGAAGTATGTGATGAATTCGAACTTTTAAGTGCGCGAGAATTGCTTCAGTATTCGCTGCATCATCAATTAGAAATAGAAAACCTTTGTAACAAAAGAAAATGTATCATACTTTAGATTATATTACTTTCCTAAAACTTAGCCTATCACTTTCGTAGAAATTAACTATACATATAAAAAAGTTTAAACCATTTTCATTGGGAAAACAAATGATGTCTATGTTAGAAACAGTTATAATTATAAATTATATGAAAATTCGATTTAAACATAGGAAAATATATGAATACACAAATTTGTACTTAAAGTTATAAGTAATGATTTTTCTCTTCAAATTCAAAATGTTCATGAGATATTATTATAGTTATTTAAATTTTTTCTATCTAGGTTAATTGTGGCTATAACAGTTAAATTGCACCACGAAAATAAATATAAAAGAATGACAATCCATGTTAAACGCAATTTATGGCTGCCATACATATATGTACATATATGTACATATGTGCACATATATGTACATATGTGCACATATATGTTAAATATGTGCACATATATGTTAAATATGTGCACATATATGTTAAATATG
>JAUZND010082377.1:0-15921 GCA_034780555.1 Coelogynopora nodosa | reverse complement strand
TTGCTTTCCAAGAACAAATATTATTGTATCCAGAAGAGTATGAGGATCGCATTCTCCTAATACCTTCTCACTCCACATTCTTTCTTCCATTTCACTTGTAATAATGTTCTTTTCGTTCTTCTTCGCGCCAAATCCACATTCTGTCAGTCTTTTCATTTCTGCATCCAACGTAGCTTGAATTGGTCGGAATTCTTTATCTTTTAGTAGTTTGCATGATGGGAAATTTTTTTGAATATCGTCTTGTAGAGATATAATTATTTCGAATAGAGTTTTTGGAGGATAATATCCACCATCTTGACGCCTTGCTTCTAATATAAATGTAGAGATTGCATTATTGATGTAGTCTAAATCATTAATGTCCTCAAGCACGGTTTGGTCTTTCTCTTCTGCCCAAGAGTTAAATGTCTCCGCCTTCGGCGTCGTGCATTCATTTTTCGAATGCATTCGTTCATAACATTTACTTAAAATCCATTAATTATCTTCTATTAGATATTTTATTCTTGCAAATAATAATCAAAAATAGACGTTTTCAAAATACTTTTAACACGAATTTGTACTGCTGCATTTCGGTACCAATTTACAACTTAACGACAAATCAAATTATGCATCATCATACATATATATGTTCGTTATAAAATGATATATTCGATGAATTGGTTTCTATTTCATTATATTCATTAGGAAACCTATAAAAGTAAATAATAAAAAATGTGTAATTTTAGAAAAAGATTGGAATTTTACATATAAAAAAACAGCTGATTTCTTTTTGCCAACAAACAGCACCAAATAAGACTCAATGTACTATTTACATATAATTATAAATATAGTCTATAAATAATCAATTAATAAAGTATATATGCAGCATCGACCGAGGGTTACAGTTTCGTTCACTGCTCAATATATATTTATAATTTACTACTATATGTAGATATATCTGCCGTATCATTATTGCGAATTGTACTTATAATACTTTGTTGATATTAATTGAAACCTTGAGTTCATATTATGTTTCTGTAAACCAACAAAGTATTATAAGTACAATTCGCACCTCAAGGTTTCAATTAATATATTAATTGAAACCTTGAGTTTATATTATGTTTCTGTAAACCAACAAAGTATTATAAGTACAATTCGCAATAATGATACGGCAGATTTATCTATACCCACATTTTGATAACAATGATTTTGATACTGAATATTGGACGGCATATATAGTTTATGCTTTTATTTATTTATTAACAACATAACAGTTAAAACTCGCATGGTGAGATATTTTAAAAACGATATATGTCCTTCGATATAAAATTGTTTTTTATAATAGGATGCGTATGATACGTATATTTAAAATATCTTAAAATAACACATTTTAATATTTATCACAATTAATATCTCACAATAACATTGAATTAAAATATAATTTGACACAATCATTGAATTAAAATATAATCTGACATAATCATTGAATTATCAGCTGAAAAATGCGTCTTCGAGCCGATATCGATTCGATGACGAATTGCGGCTTATATATATATATATATTATATAATATATATAATTAATCTACAACTTGATGGAAATAAGCGAACAATCAAACATTCTATAAAATTATTTTAGTGTAATTGCTATAATTATATCTATACCCATATATTATTAGATTTTTATATTCCTCATAACTATATATGCGCATATATCATGTACGGAAAATCAACTACAAGCATACTCCAAAAAATATATAATATCAAAGATACGAAACAATTAATTAGCATTATTAAGTTTAAAATTATTTTTAACCTTTTAATCTACGTGAGATAATACATGATAATTAAAATATAAAATAATATAATTGTAACATACATTAGTTTATATTATCTACTATAATTATGAATTAAATGAATATGAGGATATCTTTAAAAATTGAACAACTTACGATTGCTAAGGGAAATCATTTTCTAAATTTTTTCTCAACATAAATATAAAAATTACAGTCTGGTTTTTAAATATTATAAAATAATCTATACATTTTGTTATCATTTTTTCAAGATTTTCGTCAATTATATCGACTTAACATATGTTTAGTTTGTCTATGACGAAATTACTTGAAATTCCATTTTTGGTATTATTTAGAAGTATTAGTAACGAGTAATCCATTATGCTTTATATATAATATAATAAATTATTATAATCCAGATGACATTTCCGATGTTAACATTGACAAAAACCTAACAAACAAAATTAATTTAACATTGCATAAATACATTTAGACCATGTAATATGTAAAAATGATTTATTTGTTTATATTTAGCAATATTCCATGTTACTATAACAACAGCGACATAGCTTACATTATTATGATATTTTTCAATTTTGGTGATATGTAGATGAAAATTTGCAATTTAGATAATTATGGCTAGTGTTACAGGACCTTTAGTAACAAAAAAACCTTTGAAACGTTTACCACCAATATCTACAAAGGATGGTGATGATAAAAAAGAGCATGAAAATGGCGACAATGACCCATATGCATCTAGTCAACTTATGCAATTTAGATATGCTAAGCAAAAGAAGCAGTTGCTCCAAAAGATATTGTAAGTAATTGTAACATTAATATATGTTTTTTCCAAATTATCTTTTCACATGATAAACTTTTAATTATTTTTCTAAACTTAAAATGTTCCACTTAAATGTTTAATGAAAATGAAATAGTCATTTAACAAGGTCTAGACTCAACTATGGTTAAATCCCAATTCCACAAAAACTATTGCCTATACAAATTATCTGAGAAAAAGCTGATATTGATTCTAAACAAATGATGCCTATGCTAAGTACCTAGATAAAGCCAGATGTCAATTCCAAAAAAACTTATGCTAAGTCTGTCATCCAATGCCAGTTACATTGCATAAAACCTGATACCAACTCCAAAATATTAGATGCTGATACCAGTATTATTTGATATTAATGTAAAAAATATAATATAAGGTTATAAAAATATTTTAATACTTATTTATCACTTATTAATATTACTAGGCTATTTATTTTGAACTACAGAAACTTATCATTACTATTACTAGCATTCTGCTGAGAGTCACTAACGACTAAGTATCACTTAAAATATATTATTTTATGAAACAAATATAGCCCATCCTGTTGAACTAAGGACCTACCTGGGGAATTCTGTCTTATAACCTATATTATATTCTCTCAATGGTTCTAATAAATATAATAAATATAAGCAGTAATAACTGACTCCAATTTCATAACTAACTATTATTCTATTCTACTTTATTGATTTCTGATTTGAATAAAATAAAGTAGAATTAGAGTTAGTTATTACTGATGATATTTACTATAGTTATTGTAATCATTGAGAGAATATAGGAAGGTTATGAGATAAACTACCCTAGGATTCTTAGATCAAAGGATGGACCATATCTGTTTCATAAAATAATATAATTAAAGTGACAATTGGCAGTATGCTATGTCTAGTTCAAAATAAATAAGTATAATAAACAAGTAATACAAAAAATATATATATATCTTTATAAGATTATTATTATTTATAGTTTATATACTAATATTAAATAATATTGGCATCAGAATTCAATTCATTTTGAATTAGCATCAGGTTTATACCAAGCATCCATCATCAGCAATAGTTTTTTCGAATTAGCATCAAGTTTTATCTCAGGTACTTGGCATAGAAATAATTTTTTTGGAGTTAATATTAACTTTTTCTTGGGTAATTGGCATAAGCATAAATTTCTATGGAATTGTTTAAAGGACATCAAATAAAATAATTTTTTTATAAGTATAACAATTCAACTAAATTAAAATACTTCACTTAATAAATTTTCATAGAAAATATAAGATTTAAATACAATTAAATATAATGAATTCAAAATTTAAATATAATTTTAAACAAATACTATAATAAAAGCAAGAAATTTACCTTTTTTATGATGCTAAAACAGGATATTACAAAAGATATATATTTAATTAAATAATATTATCAAAAATGTAATTTTAATATATAACAAAAATACATATATATAAACAGTAACTAAATTTGGCAGTATTATTCTTTCCTAAATATTTATCTTGTTGAAAAAACTGCTCAGCTTAATTTTTTATTAATTCATTATAATACAATAAAACAAAAATCCTTTATTTATTGTTTTTAATTTAAATAAGGTACTTAAAAAATGTTTTTTTGCATATGGTTTATTTTGCACATGTAGCATTTTACAGCAGCTATGATATTTATTATATTATTTTGTACATAACATTATTTTATAATTTTTTGGAATTATTGATTAATAATATAAAGACTAATATTTTAGTAAATAATAATAATAATTTATTTGAGCTTTTCATCTATATATGCATTAACATAATACATTTTAAATCTTATGTTATTAGTTTATTATTAATCTATGCATTTAACAATATTAATAGTTTATTACTGTAAATAATATATTATTTCACTATATACATATTTATTTATATATATATATAAATTAATTTTATTATATTTATAATACATATTAAAACATTTAGTGCTATTTTTAAAGCTTGTAACAATTGTTTTTAATTATTAAAATTATATTAATTGTTGAAATTATAGTTGAATTTAAATCTGTAGTGGAATCTGTAGTTGAATATACTACATAAATAAATAAATTCAATAAATAAAAACTAAATAAATTCAGAGTATACCGAAAATTCAACTTAAATCTAAATTTAAGCATGTAACTAATTTTGTGATTAAATATACAGTTGCATCTGTAGTTAAATTAACAGTTAAATTAACAGTTGAATTTTCAGTTCACTCTGAATTTGAATGTATGACTGAATTTGTGGTTGAATCTACAGTTGAATTTATATTAGAATCTTCATTTAAATTATTGGTTAAATTTACAATTGAATTTGTATTTGAATTAGGCTAAATATATATATATATTAGATTTTTATATATATATATATAAATTTCCTCGGCATATAAAACTCAAGTAAGCCTTAAAAAATCAGACATATCTGAGATTTATTTACAGGAAAATAATTTTATATATTATAATTTTAATTAAAATTTATTTATATTTAATTAATTATAAATTTTATTTTGTAAATAACTTATTATTATTTACTATAATCCATAAAAAAATTTATTTATAATATTTATAAATTAAATAAATTAATATCATTACATAGCCTAATAAATAAAAATAAAATAACAATTATTAATTATTTTATAATATAAGTAACATATTGACAAAAATAGACTTATATAATTTGACATCAAATAAATTTAATTTTAAAAACTAAGTATGCCTACAATTTGTAATTTTGACTATAATATATACATAAAAAATAAATACTATTACAGATTTTTATATGTTAATTTTTTTAAATATATTTTTATAAATACTTTTTATAAGTTTTAAAAATTATTAAAAAAAAATTAAATAATATATATATTTTAATATAAAAAGTTTCTCTCAGAAAAAAAGTAAAAAATTGTAATTATAACTTATTTTATTTATTATATTTTGATAACATATGTTATTCATTTTCAAATATATATAATTAATTAAGAAACACATATTGTACATATATACATTATTTTTTTACTATTTATATATAATTGTTATTTTTTTTGGTCTAGATTCCATATTATCACAATGATATAGGGAGAAAAATATCTATGTAAAGAGCTCTGTGCTCCAAAGTCACCTAATTGTTCTTTAAGGCCCTCCAATTTATACTACTATAATGAGGAAAGCAGCAGTCACCCCCTTTTCTTTTGATGATGACAGATGATCAATTGTTTTAATAAGTTAAGGTTATATGTCAATAGTATAAGCTTAGTTAGAAAAGCTGGGCAAACAAAGCATAGTCTGTTGATATGTTAACTGACATCTTGCTAAAATTTACTTTTGTTAAATATATTGAAAAATGTATTTACAGATGTAAATATTATAGTTTCTTTGAATTTATCTTTGCATTTATCTATTAAATATATTATTAATGTTTTGTACTTATAGACAACTAAGTGCTTAAACAACAACTATAGTGCTTAAATACAACTAATGCTAACAATGCTAACAAAGTTAAATATATTCATGAAAAGATATATAAAGTCAATTAATTGATTATGAGACAACTAACACAAACTAGCACAAACAGTGAATTTTGCAGGTAATAATTAAAAATATGTATATAATATGGTATAAAATACCATACCGACTTTGTTTGATATATTTAGATATTACAAATTTTTAATAAAATATGAATAGTTTTGATTATTCTGTTACTTTTAAACAAAATAATATATTTTTCTATTGAATTTTAGAATCGAGAAAGCCATGAAGGTAGAAGAACAGCTTTATAGTGAATTTTGTGATGAAACAAAACAACCAGATGCTCCCGAATATCCAGAAGAGGTAAAAAGTTATATTTATTTCTAGTAAAAGTCAAATACTACAGCATATATTTCAGGCTACAGGACTCAAAATCATGTTCTATCTAAAGAATTATAATTAAGGTCAGGAGAACTGCTTAAATACAAAATGCTGTAACACTTACAACAACAAAAAAGTTTCATCTAATAGGATAAGAGAACAATGGAATAGTAAAATAGCTCTTCCTAATGTAAATATTCACAATATAATGTTTGTCTTTAATATAATTTTTTGATCTCAATATGAAAAATCTGCTTCTAAAAAGTTACAGGTTTGTAATGAAACATTTTTGGATAAGGAAATCATAAAGTTAGTTTACTATTACATTGCCTATTATTATAGTATATTTCTTTGTTCTCATACTCTATTTGGTTCAGGTTTTGTTTCTGATTGTAACTATTACATAATTTTATATATGAGCAGTTCTTCAGACTTTTATTATAACTATTCACTTATGCCAGGGTTATGAGGCTTAGTTTATAATGTGAAATTTCGGCTGTAATAACAAAATTTACTTCCTGTCTAATTTGAAGTAAATATAGCTTATATTTATTTTTGATTTTTTATAAACATGACGCAATTATTTAAATGCACAAATAAAGTATGTTTTATATACATTTTTATAGATGATGAGCGAAGAACGCAAAATCAGAGTAAGTTATTTAAATGTATCTGTAAAATTATTGTTTTTATAATAATTTAGTTAATAAAATAAATGTTTTTATTTGTAATTTTTTAATTACATGTTTTGCTTTTTTATTTTCACTTTAAAATGTAATTAATTATTGTTTACATTTAAAAGTGTTATATTAAACTTTAATTTAATTAAAATTTTAGTTCTTTTGAATATGAAAATCTTTCTGTTAAAACCTCAGCTTTTGCGTATTGATTATGGTTTATATTTGTATATTAACTTTTTAGATTTTTAGGATCTTTTCATTGTTATAATTCATAGTGAATTATTAATTATTTATTAATATATAAAACTAACATAATAAATGTTAGTTATATTTCTATTAACTAAAGTTGTATGCTGATCGTTATATATTTGATTTTCTATTGTAGCTCGACAACTTTGAATAATATTATTTGAATAACAATTACATAATAGCCTACAATTTACATTCTTAATAATTGATTCTTTATTCTCTTAACAGCTAAATTATGAATTTATGCGCAACTGTGTCGAGAGCAGTCCAATTCCTGAAATCCAGGCTTCTTGGCTTGAAAATATCAAGCTAAAGATAGCGGAACCACTTCGAGTGGGTAAAGAAGTGTGCTTGGCGGAAACTCTAGCTGAAGTGGAAGAGAATTTTAATTTAAGTATGAAAAAATCTCTCGTACAGATGTCTCTCAAAAAACCAGATATTTCTGGTCTCGAGAATGATGATTTAGTACCACCAGCGGAAGAGCCAGAGTGAGTTTAATGTTGTACTCTAATTTTAGATTGTTCGAACCGAATGGCGCACTCGTGTTCACAGAAAGCTGCTTTCATCGACGACATATATTCAAGAAGTTAATAATTTAAAAAAAATTGAGCACAACCTTTGTGCAAGTTTAGACCATTATAATTTTATTATAACACATCGAAAAAACAATTATGATCAAGTAATCATTCACTATGAACCAAATACAACATTTTAATAAAATTTTGATAATATTTTGTTAATGTGGAACATTTTGAGTTTTATGGAAATTTATTTTTTGTGTCTAAAATTTTTCTAACTTATATAAGAATTTTAGAACTAAGATAAAAATTTCGAAAATAATACGTTAGTTATCAAATGTTAGAAATTATAAAATTATTTTTTCAGCGGTATTTTAAAATTTATATTAAGACGAATGAATCTTCTTTAAATAATTGTGTATTGTTTAAAATTTATTCTTATAAGGTAACGTAATACATATATATATTTTTGAAAACATTTTAAACATTTTATGACGTTATAATTGTTATTGAAAACAACACATAACCGGATGTCGTTAATATTTAACATTTTTTAATGACATCGACTGAAAAGTGATATGAACTTGATACAGTTTCAATATTATATTATGTTAAATTGATGCATAAAATTATATGTTAACGGCATTTGTAAATGTCTCACATTTGACTGCGTGTTTCTCATTATAGAGGACTTGACTACTCAAAGCCATGGCATCAAGACTTTGTGGAACACAAACGTGAAATTGCTCAACGTCTCATGATTTTGCATCCTCATATGACCAAATTATTGGACCTCTGTCACAATACTCTTGGCGTTATTTACCTCACAGATGTCCGGGAATACAGGTAACACTGTAGTAAAATGTCAATCCATATTCGATGTAACACTGATACAACGTTTTATAGTAAAATAAGGAAATTAAAATACAATGATAAAATTAAAATCATATATCAAGAGATTGGCCTATACAAATTTCAGCAGATTATGAAATACAATGGTCATAACAGCAAATGTGAAAAAACATCAAATCCCACATTTCTTGTGTATTATAAAACAAGCTCAGTAAGTAAAAGATAAAAAATCATATCTTTGGAAACATGCTATTCTAGAATTGAAAGAGCAGAAAGAAAAATTAAGGAGAAATCTATGCTAAGAATGCTTCAAGGAAGAGAGTAAACAATAGAGGATTTAAAGACTTAAGAGATGTTGAGGTATTTTTAAATAGAATAATTAATGTACAACTGCCATATTCTTTATAATAAAGAATTATAATACACCGGACTGTTATAAACATGTATACTTCATTATTGCTTAAAATATTTTTTACATTATCAATTTTACGTTACCATTTACGTTACAATTTACGTGGCAATTACATTTAAATTAACAGTTATGAAATGAATAAAGTCATTGTAATGACCATTATTATTGTTTGACAAGTGATGCCCAAAATAAAATTTTTAAGAGGACAAGTTGTAGAATATGTTTTGTTTCTTCTGTAATTATATACATGATCTAGTTGGATTTTTTTATTCGTGTATTATACTCTAAATTAAATTGTTTTAGGTCACAAGGAGCTCTTGATTTTGATTCTCTTCGCAATAATGTTCAACTTGAGTGTGAAAAGACGGAGGAAAAACTAATCAATTCGTACGTATTATAAGCCTTAGCAAAGTTTAACTTTTTTGTACGTTACTGGCATATGGGATTTCTGTTGCAGAATGTTATAATGAGTTTTACCTTTGTTAATTGAATTAGTAATTGGTTCTCTTAACGATAGAAAAGATAGCGATATCTAATTATTTTATCTGAATATATTATTATACAAACTCTTAGTCAGGAGTGTGCACCTTCACCATACCCCAATCACTTTTAGCAGCAAATTATATGTTGTAAGTGTTTCTTTAAAATATTATAAAATACTATATCAAATTTCAAAGCTCTGATTTTGCAATCCCGGCTCGGACTTATGCCGACAAGCCTGATTAATGCGTGATTTAATTAATATATGGTATACAAGTATATGATATGTCCTTATCTCTTTAATTACAATCAGATGTTTCATCTTTTATAAACAAGGAACAAAACTAAATATTTTAAAGCTCTTTAAATTTTATATATTGTATGAGCTACTGAATATATTAACACATACAAAGTTATATATTTACATAATTCAGAGATACCAATTATTTATAAAAAACCACCAAAGTTAAATATAGACTGTGTATATATACTGCAATAAGCATGAGCTAGTGATATAAAATTATTTTATGAATGGGCTTATTTGACTACAATGTTCAATATTATAGTAAAATAGGCTCTATAACGTTTTAAACTGTTTCAGTATCTGAACTGTCGTTTAGTATTATTAAATATTGTTATATAATAATATTTAAAACTTTGGTTTGGTAAAATTGTAAAATTTAAAAAAAATCGAAAATGCGTAAAATTATATAATTTTTTACTCATATAATAAATGTCATCTAGGTATAATACATTCAATATTCGATTGTCTTAAATTAAAATCTATTGCAGTTGGTACCCGCAAGTGATCCAAATATTTTCGGATCGAAGCAACGTTCCACGTGTGAAGCAAGATATGTTGGAGAACTTCTACAATTGCGTGTCCACTCTTCTTGCCAATCAGGTAGACTCATATACTGTCAATGTCTTTGGGTAGACTATAATATTAATAGCCTTTTATCATCATAATCTTAAAAAAATTGATCATGCCATAATTTAAACGGTTTTCGGTGCAGTATTTAAATTGAAATTCTTGGTTGATATTTAGCAATTTTTTTAATGTGGTATCTATTAGTTGTGTTTGTATTGTCCATTACCCTATTTGAATTTATGGTAAAGTTAGTGCTTTGAATTGAGCACATATTATATATAATGTTATAATTTATGAGATGTTTTAATACGTTATCAATACGTACTTATTTATATTATCTTTTAAAGGTTGTACTAGTATATCTTAACATTTCAATTTCCAACACAAAATTAAAATTATATTGTTTGTACCACATAATAAATCTAGTACCCATCATATTACGTTCTTCCAGAAAGAAAAAAAAATTATTCACCTGATTTAATTTCGTAGAATACTGTAAAATATAGAGAAAAATATTTTAGTTTTTGTTAGAAAATTATAACATAAATTCTATCCCTAAATTATGGAGTATTTTGTCGTTTATGTGTAGGATAATGGTAATAATGAAGTCATTTGAAACATTCATTACATTATCTTATTAAATACACTTCACAGTATACATTTTATATAAATTTTGTTGAGCAATGTGCAAAATTTTCTATTTTAATCGCCTTGTATTAGCAGTACTATATATTTAAACCAGTTTACGAGAATGTTAGAATGTAATAATTAAAACCGTTTTTTTTATATAACATAAATTCACAGATTCAGGAAAGAAATTATTAATATAATTTACTCTTTGTTTGATATAGTAAGTATACATTATGGTAATTTTGATAGATACAGTAATCAACAGGTTAATCCATCTGTAGACCTGCTTCGGGGTTTTTCTCCCCGTTAGTACAGAGTAGGAACCGAACAATCAAGCGATTGATGAGCAAACCATCCAACTTCTGTGCCACATTTTCGCTTATCAATAGCGGTGTCTAATTTATTATTAGAAGCCTTTACTGCTATTGTGTATGCTAAATAAATAAGGAAGTAATTCGCATGAAAAACCTGTTACGAAGTAATTGAATCTAAATAATATAATTTTTTTCTATACTTACACGTACAATCGAAAAATAATTTGATTTAATTTATACCACAGAAAGCATTTAAAACAATGAAAATGGTTGTATTCCATCTAGATTCAAGGTCTGATTGAGCGCACTGTCCAGGCCTGGGTAAACGTGTTCGACGAGAAGAATAAGATGGCGCTGCCCATCCTGCGCATGTTTCTCACCTTCGATGACCACCGAATGCAGTTTTACCCGACCTATGAGGACCTGGAGGAGCTCATCCTATTCGTCTCCAATCAGATCACCAAGTCGATGCAACAAGTAAGCTAGCCGTCGTCCGTCCTTCCACCGGGCTTGGCCCATCTTGATTTTAATAAATTTATATTAATTTAGCTGCGTATATTTGGTCTACTACTGTTAAATAAAAGGCACTAGCTGTTGATTTATACTCACATAGACAGTAGTACAATAAACAAACACGATAAAATAGTACATTATGTAATATAAAATATACCTCCGAGTGAAACGGTTTTACTTCTCTTAGGGTGACTTTCATAGGTACTTTGTGAACTTCTGCTATCGATATTTGTATGACGATAATCTATTTATTGTTGTATTATGTGGCATAAGTTCTTGCCCATAAAAATATGAATATTTATTCCAAAAAATGGAGAAAAAAAAGTGGAACGGTTGATTCGCCCACAAATTGAAATAAATTTTATTATAAGTGATTATGTGGTTTCGGTAATATAATCAATACTGGTGTATTATGTACAATATGTAATGATAAATAACAATACTTCGTTTCACTGAATTTTTAATTAATAAGAGAAGTGAATAAAAATGATAAAGGACTTTGGCCCCTGCAGAGGCAGTTGCCAGTTTCTTGTGCATGCCATCACTATTCTTATAATCAATTTAACGTCTAATTAATAATGTTGTATAACATATAAAATGTATGTAAGCCATATAGGATAAAAAATTGAATTGAGATTACATTTTATAATGCATTGTCATCACATTTAAGCTGACTGTAACCATAATTCTATATAAATAATATAGTTTTCATTATTTGTAGATGTCACTATAAGAAAAAGAATTGAATAAATACAATTATTTAACTGAAACTTATGTGATTTTTTTGTGATACCTTGCACATTTATTGAATCTGCTGGATCGAATGTTTATGGTTGTTAGGTATTAAATGTTAGGAAAGATAGTAGAAGCAACAAATCCTTCCCTATGTTATTCCTATGGAACACTTGTATGGATTTTCTCTTTGTAAATCAATTGGAATGCATTATTATCGAGATGGTTTGTTAACACTTACACTTAGTTTAAGTGGAATAATCAAATTCCATAATAGAACATGATGGGGGTTGTGAATTGTTATAGTCCATGTATGTTTTTTTATTTCAATATTGAACCAATTGGCCTACTTGTTCCCCCCATCCTTCAAGGTCACCACCGTGAAATCCTGGTTGATGCCAACTGGGCCCACCTCGTCCTACATCGCTGCCACTCTGGCACCCCACATTCTCGAGTCGGTCAACATTAAACTGAAGAACGCCGCCAGACGCAACTTTGAGGAACCCATGAAATACCTCCAGGAAACCTATAGTATGTGCACCGCAACTACATATCATATGCTGCATACATATATATTATTATATAAATAGGCTATACGGGCTGGATAGATGTACTGTGCCCTCATAGCGGCAACATGGTCGTCATGTAAATATAATTTAAAATCGAGTACTCTAATCACCACAAAGAACTCGTAATGTGTTGTACACATCTGATTGCATAATTAATTAATTAATTAATTAATATAACATTTTATTTTAATTCTTGGTAAAATCATTAGTTTACCACTATGTTGAATCTAGAATTTCACAGTAACTGGATTGTAAAAGCCATTTTAATGGACTTGGGAGTAAATAAGTTCGGTAAGTAAATAAGGGAGTATTTAGTTCACGTGTTAAAACGGTTTGTATGCGGCTTGGATCTGTTTTCAGTTGAGCCGTACACCTCGTTGATCGATGGTACCGAAGAAGCAAAGATTCAGGAGTTCTTGTCTTCAACCCACGAATTTGAGGAGTATTGTAAAGTGAGCCACTCTCTTCTATATATTATTCTAAATATTTCTATTTATGGCATTAATTAATTATCTGATTATTTATTAATTATTGTTTAGTTATATTTTAATTAATTATTTTATTGATTGTTTTATCGCTCATATGCTACGATACAGCTGTACCCTTTAAGACTCAACCCCTCCCCAATGTTCATACCGTTCTTTCCTTGATTGGTATTCTTGAATAGAAATGCTAAATACAGAATAAATCTACTATTGAATTTCGATAAGAAACAAGTTTATATATATATACATACATGTGGATAAATTCTTAATTTTATTTGGAATTAATATGAAATGCAAAGAAAATATTCAACAATCTAATCACCATTTGGTAATGCACACATTAGTTTAGTTGTAAATACTACATATGGATAGTCATAAAATGGAATCAGTTTTTTTTTTTTTTAGTAAATATAGCTAAGAACATTTTGTTAAAACTTTATCCATAATAAGCGGCTAATTTCGAAAATAGTATAGACCTACCTCAGTTTGTCGCAAAAAAAGGACGAAACCCACATAAAATATGACAAGTTGTCTGAATATAATAATACAGAAATGATGTATTGAAATTATTTTAATTAATACCCTTTTTATAATATTTTTTTCAAGTTAAATAGTTGTAAAGATTTAGTCTAAAGTTCAGCTTTATTAAATTGAGGAAATTCGAATATAGGGTCTTCATTTGCGATCTAAAGTGCTTTAACTACTTTACGCTAAAATTATAATATTAATATATTTATGTGTATGTGTAGCTTATGCGAATATTATTACAACGTTATGGTTGGCTCTATTTTTATTAATTGTAATACTAACTATACCCATATTAACAGTGCTTTTATTGATACTGTCACTTAGTTACTGTAGTAGAAAACTCCGAGATATCAGTTGAGATACTGTTCTCCTCCTCCTCTAGTATATCGAAACTTTCCGAAACCTGAGCAAAAAGATCATGGGGCTGCCGAGTATCGCCTATTTCGACTTGATTCGGCTCGATTGTGAGGAGATCAAGGTCGGCCTGTCCAATGAAGCCAAGCGAATGGCGGACATTCTGCTGAACAATGTCGCCACCGACCATCGACAGGCGAACCAGAAGTGAGATTTCAGACATTCCTTAACAAATTGTATTTTTTAAACAGTTATTTATTTAGCACATTGCATTTCTATGAGGTCCCTAAAACAAAATAATCAAAAATCGACATTCTAAATGACGCAAAAAGACATTATTAGGATAAATCCAAAATGTCCGCCATTTTAAACTAAATAGTGCTGTATCACTGAAATATATATTTTTCCAATGAAAAGATATTGCAAACAGGTAGAAAAATCTGTACAGATTATGCAAAAAACATATTCCTTAAATCAATTTTTTCTTAGTGACGTCATATGCTATTGACGTTTACATTTCTGGCTGTCAGCTGTACTATTCGGGTTTGTTTTTCATGATATTTTCGCATGCGGTTTGTCCAATCTAAAAAATACTTATAAAAAAGAGTAATTGGTGGTAATCTCATTTTCCCATTATCTATTACTAACATTGTCAGTAAATCTTTATTTTTTGTGGCAGTACAATATTTGATGTGTTATTTTATATCTAATAGAAACGTATTGTCGTAAAAACTGTTAATAGAACTTTTGTAGGTTAAATCTTTTTTGCCTAGACTAATAGTCAACTACTTGATTACAATAGAGAATGTAATGCTGAATCGATTGCTCAATATCACTTAATCTTGTTACAACTTATGATGTGGTGTACAGTCATTATTACAACTTATTATGTAGTGTACAGTCATTATTACAACTTATTATGTGGTGTGCAGTCATTATTACAACTTATTATGTGGTGTGCAGTCATTATTACAACTTATGATGTGGTGTGCAGTCATTATTACAACTTATGATGTGGTGTGCAGTCATTATTACAACTTATTATGTAGTGTACAGTCATTATTACAACTTATTATGTAGTGTGCAGTCATTATTACAACTGATTCTGTGGTGTGCAGTCATTATTACAACTTATGATGTGGTGTGCAGTCATTATTACAACTTATTATGTGGTGTGCTGTCATTATTACAACTTATTATGTAGTGTGCAGTCATTATTACAACTTATGATGTGGTGTGCAGTCATTATTACAACTTATGATGTGGTGTGCAGTCATTAT
>JAUZND010082366.1:5403-15922 GCA_034780555.1 Coelogynopora nodosa | reverse complement strand
ATTAATGTTACGTGTCTTTTGTATATGATTTATTGTGAAGCATATATGTATATATAATGAGAAATGGTTTATGTAAAAGAACCACACAAAAAAGAACATCTTGTCTGGATCAGGGGTTTGGTCAAAGGTGGAGTGGACTGACGTGGCAGAGGTCACGTTAGTACCACAATAAAGGAAGCTGATATTACTATTGTTGTCTTTTTATATTACTTCGGTGGAATAATGCAAATATTCAAACATCCACCTTTACAAGCATTTTATTTGTATAGTGACTATTATAGTGGTGTGAGTGCGGGTTCACATCAAAATGTCACCATGACAAAACATCAGATATTCTGATATTCATCTATCTAGGGGGACTAATTATTTTTCCATTTAATAATTATATTGATATATGTTTGTATATAATAATATATGTACAAATTGAAATGTTTGTATTAAAATAAAAAAAATTTAGTTATGAATTTGGTGACATTTTGTGATGGTGACGTTTTGACATGTAACCATTACTGCACTACAAGACATACATATAATTTAGTTATTTGCAGTGCAACTGCACTACAATAGGCTCATATAATTGAATTATTTGCAGTGTGACTATACTCTAAAAGATGCTTATATAATTGAACTGTTTGCAATGGCAATGCAAGTTGTAGACAGTATCATAGCCACCGCAAGAGGGGGGTCGATGTGTTGAAGGAACCCCCCTTTTTGGATAATGGCACCTATTTCAACTTTTTTATATTTGGCACCTATTTCAAAAATAAATTCATACTCCTAAGAAATGCCTGTTAAACTGTAAATAAGCATCTATTTCATCGTGCAATTCTATAAGGTGTAGTTACCTACTAATGTGTATTGTAATGCTAGCATTCCTGTGGGTAGCCTCTGTATATTATCCAAGATAACTATAATTATGTCTAATTAATCTACTGTACATAAAGTTTTGTTTGTACATTACTAAATATTTTTTATTATTTTATCTACATTTTTTAATTACCAATTTAATTGTGTCACCTATATTATTGAAAAAAATGACCCCCTTTTTCTAAATCCTAGTGGCGCATATGAGTATCCAGGGTAGTGTATTCTTTTTCAGTTTATGTCTTATGACTATGTCTATAAATTTTTTAAAAATGACTATTATATGTGGCAGTAATATTTATTTTAATGCTAATATTAGTTAAAAATATGATTATATTATTAATATTTACAATCATTTTAATGCTAATCTTAGTTAAAAAATACAATATTAATTATAATAATATTAATAATCAAATATAATAGCATTACAACAATTATTAATGTTTTTATTTAATTTTTAACAAATCTTACCATATAAGCACCTAATCATTTACAATCATAAACCAAGTCCAAGAGAATGCCTTCAGATTTACAATTGTCAGTAGGACAGCAATCTAAATTGGCACATACATTTTGTTTTGTTATCATGTTAAGTAGTGTAATGAAAACACCACTCTTTATATAATATATTTTTATCTGCAATGCAATGTGACGTGCATTGCTATCTTTTTTATTTGATATTCTCTAATAAAACATTTTACAAGAAAAATGATTAATTCAGCACCATAGAATTATTAATTACTTGATGCTTCATTTTAAAGTCCCTATTAAAGGCTTTGCTCTCATTCCAAAATTTTGAACACTATGGAAATTTCTGCCTATGCCCATGACTACACATTATGAAAAAAAATAAGAAAATATAGCTATATAATTTGCAGTGTATTCACAATGCAAATAGATTTAATGAATTAAAAATGTTTCCGCAAATTTCTTATAAAAACAGCCTATATCTATTACAGTGGCGCCCGCAGACATATGCATTATACACATTTGTATATAATATTTTTTTTTAATTGTTGCCCCTGACTAAAGTTTGCTCCCCTGAATGGTTAAATTAACATGTTATATTTCAGTATCTTTATGTACATAAAACTACATTAATACACATTTACAATAGTAATATGATATTTTTATCTGATTTTTGTATATGTTATAATATAGTTTTGGCGCCCCCTAGACAGAGTGCGTATAGTTTTTAAAATCCTATGGGTGCCACTGTATTATACTAGACTATGTAATAAAATACCATATTTATGTCCATAAGAACAGTAATACTATGGTTATAATTAATATCAGATTCTGATACCATAAATTAAATGTAATTTTTAAAATATGCCAATTTTAGGTACCTATAACTTAATATTTATGAATGTAGGATAAAACAAAATTCCATAAAATTAATGCCAATACCACATACATATAGATTAAAAAAGATTATATTTATAGAATAACTAAAAACATTTATGACATTGAAAAAAAAAAGTATATATAACCTTTACTCAGGTTCAATAATATATTACATTACACTACAGTAATTATTATTAAAACTTGTTGCTAATTCCACAAAAATGTATGTTTATGCCAAGTACCTATGATGAAACCTGATACTGATTACATATAAACTGTCCAGAGCTGATTCCCAAAAAATTGGATGCCAATCCTATGTAACATATTATAAGATAAAATATAATTAGGCCTAAATATTAAATTTGTTATTACTAATTACACCTATTTGTTATGAACTATATATAGCATGCTGCCAATTGCTGCTTGCAGTATATAATTTTCTTATGTTTTAAATATAGTCTATCCTATTAATGTGATAACTTACAAGGCTAAGGGACAGTCTGTTTAGTAACCTATTCTATATTCCTCCAATGGTAAACTAAATATAGTAAATGTCATCATTAAGAAATAACTAAAGTCTACTCTGTTCAATAATTAACTCTAATTCAATATTTTTTAATTCTAATTAATTCTGAATAGGTTATGAGGTGGATTTCCAGATATGTTCTTTGTATTAACAAAAAGAACCATATGTGAAACACAAAAAATAATATATATTAAGTAGCAATTAGTGGTATGCTATGTATAGTAGTTCAAAATAAGTAAATACATATAACAAGTAATACAATTATAATATAACCATTTTTTACAAGCTTACATTGAAGCCTGTGTTTTTTTTGCTTTAAGGCAGATTTATTTTTTTCAGAAAAATTTGGTTGGGTTTCAAGATTTGTCTAACAATGCAATAAAATATTTACCCTGTACCCCCCACCAGTATATTACATTGTACGTAAGTGTGTATTATGTTTGTATTTTCGAAATTTTAGTTAATTTTTCATTTCAAATTATTAAATGGGAAGTCTGCAAGCACTGCTATTAAAACCTATGGTTTGATGCAAGAGATAAAGTACCACCTTAATGTTAAATCAAGGAGCATCAGCACCATTAAGTATTTCAAGGCATGTTCCCTGGAGAACCTATATGTGTGAATATCCAAAATTCTAGCTGTCAATTTTCAATATAGAAAAACTAAAACTGAAAAAAGAGTGGAAAGATGAGAAGAACTGCTTGTTGGAGATCCAGTCATCATTGCAGACTAAAAGAGCTTATTGAACTGCCTTGGAATAGAAAACACAAAACCTCATCAGCTGTACCTCCTTCGACAAAAAAAACATACCCATATAAGTGTTTTAAGTAAACTTGCTATAAGACTAAAGAAGAAGCGCAATTAAGTCAGCTGTTATGTGCGATTTTAAATATTTATTTGTGCATATTAAAAAATATGTGGTTTTCTCCCCTAGCCACCTGTTTAGGGGACTATGCCCCTTAAACCCCAATAAACACTTTGCTCACAAAATAATTGTTATGTTGTATTTTTGTTTTTTTTAACAATTCATAGGCCTGTATATTATATTTTATATTTCAAATTATACAATTATCAGCTTCAGATTTGTTTGAAATCAGTATTGGGTTGGATCTCAGATTTAACTGTAAATTTAAGTGTTAAATTAACAAAAAATATAAATGCATATTAAAGTGAATGTTAGTTTTAAATTGCAACTAAATCCTCATATGAATCTGCAGTTAAATATGTGGGTAAATATATGGTTGAAAATTATAAGTTGAATATGTGACTAAATTGGCAGTTGTATGTTTTATTTGAATTAGCAATTGATTTTATTGTTGAATTTTTTTATGCTTAATGTAACAAATGTTATGGAATTATTTTTAGGATACCCAAAGATAATTAAAATTACCATCAAATTTTTTAATCTGGTTTTAACTATAACCTAAAAAGTCAAAATAGTCATTGCATATTATATAAAAGTGATATATATATAACACAATAAATAAATATATTTTCTACTATGATATAAAAATGATAATAATAGTCACTCATGAGTAATAAAAACATTTATTATTGAATATGGACTTTTGAATATACTCTTTATTAAGTTAATATATATTGTATTACTAGAAATTCAAACCGAATTAAAAGAATGAATATTAAACTTTTTATAAAATTTGTTCTACAAAATTCTATTTAATAATATGTACTTTTAAAAAAATAGCTGTTTTAAAATAAGTGATACATTTTTTCCGAGTATATGTCTTATCCTAAGCAGCCAAAGTTCATATCACTTGACATAATTGTGAATTATTTAAGGGACAGATTTCACAGATATTTACAGATTTCAGTCTGTATTACAGTTAAGTCTCAATCAGCAGACTGCTACTATAGCTGCGATAAAGAAAATAAAGGTTATGAAGCTTGCAAATTATTCCATGTTCTTTGCATGCAATATTTACCAAATTTGTATTTACCAATTATTAGTATGTACCAAACTTATATTTAAAAACATGAAAAACTAATTAATCATTAAATATATTATATACTTTAATTTAACAAAATAAATTTAATTAAAATGGTCTATAATTATTTGTGATGAACTGTTCATAATTATGACCTCAATATAGGCATAGCAAATTATATTTTATAACTATCACCTATCTATAAAGTAATACTATATATATTATTTGACCTTTAAGGTTATACTTAATTTTTATAATAAATTAAACTATTTTAGAATAAATACTACCTAAAACAAAATCATAATGTCATAAAATACCATAACTGACATTTTTATATAATGTAATTTTTAACATTCTATGTTAAACTGTATATTTCCATTTTATATAATTAGACACATGGTTTCTGAAATATTTGAGATAGTAATATATGTATAATACAATAAATAAATTTATTAATTTTTACTATAATATAAAGTTTGAGGATAAAGTTAACAATAGGCCTATTTTTTAAAGAAATTATATATTTTAAAACCTTATCAACCTTTTAATTTTGTGATTTAATATTTTTCACACACATCTATATTATAGAATGTTAGCTAAGACTACATTTCCTGGAATAGTATTAACTCATATTTCAGAATGCAGACTAACTTGGCCTTCCATGATATATGATCTCCAAATATTTAATCATCTGAGATACAACCATTGCTCACCACATGCTAAATATTGATTTCAGTAATCTTATTACAATATGTTAACAGTTTATAACTGTTCTTTACGCTACATTCTAAAACTCAAAAAAGCTAGTATAAAAGATTTGGCTTAAAAGTTTGGTTGTCATAAGTTGTAAACATCAAAAGTTATAGGCTAAAAACAAAATTGCCGTCACAAATTATGTCTTTTTCGTCCAACATTTAAAAACGGTCTAAAAACAATATTTATTATTTAATAATGAGATTATAATGTAATTATACACTTTTTAAAGTTTATATACTACTTACAAATGTTTATACAAGTTACTAGTATCAAAATATCGATATTATATTTTTGTGAGTCATCATACCAACTTTAGGTTACTACCCTAAAAAGATACACCAAATGAAAGAATTTGGCGCATTTATGATCCGGATTGTTATTGTTATTAATATTAATACTATGCTACTAATGTCATTACTATTTTTCGACAAATGTTGAAACATTTTAATGCATTTTATTACTGTACATATTACCAGAATTAAAATTGTTTTCACATTATTGTAAGTTAGGTAGATTATATACAAAACTGTATATCAGTATTGCTAAGTTCTAAATAGAGAAGAATTTTCTGGAAATATCTTATTTACACCTTCCCAACAGTGCAACCGCTCAAGCCCTCATTCCAAAAGTATCCATGGGGTAAACTTGGTGACTCCAGCATGGTTTGTCAGTTGCTGAATGGAGATGGTCGTGGCAGTGAGGTCTCCAAAACTGACCACTACGCTGAAGTAAGTTGATCAATCTGTACATCACTATTCTCCCCCTCCCTCAATCCCTTTCCATTAGTTTCAGAATTTTTATTATTTTTCTCTTATTATTGTTCAACTGTCCACTATATTTCTATGTTTTTTTTTCTTGGTATACTTTCTCGTTATCAGTCAAAATAAAGTATAAGATAGCTGAAATAATAACTTCATAAGACTAGCATTATGTTTGGCTAATATATATATATATTTTTTATATATAAGTACGTTTTATTGATTCCATTGAAGTATTTCATGCTTGTTATGATCATGAAATTGTAGATGAGTTTATTTACATGCTATAATAAATTAGCATCGGATGTGTTTTGCATGTTGAACTTTACTTTTTTTTTTTTTTTTTTCGTTTTCAATAGATAACGTTTGTGAATTTTGTGTGTATCAAATAACTTTTTTTAAATTTCACAATACACGCGTAATGATACAGGTTGACCTAATGTTTCGACCTATTTTTATTATTGAGAAGAGTTCTTTCTCAGTCTCTCCTTCATCTCGTTCTCACTCTCCCACTGCTCTCTCCCTTCTCTATCTCCCTCATACATCTCTCTGTTCCTCCTCTCCTTCCTCTCTATCTCTCTCCCTCCCTCCTCTCCAAATCTCTCCTTATTCCTCTACCGCCTTCTCTCTATCTCCTCCCTCCCTCCTCTCTCTCCCTCCCTCCTCTCTCCCTCCCTCCTCTCTCTCACTCACTCTGTCTCCCCCTCTCCCCAGGCGTCACAAGAACCGGCCAACCAGCTCAACAGTCAGATGCAGGCGTATCTCGCCTCCCTGTCAGGGATGCCCAAGCAGCAAGGTTGGCCCCCCGGGGCAGCCGCCTCAGAAATGGAACAGCAGCTCGCCTTCTACAACTCCATCTACCGGGCCTCCATGTTGCAGGTAAGACTCGCCAAGGAAAGACTTGCTGCTTCCTTGGTTAGTAGCTCGGGGAAGCGGCCACAAGTTTGGAAAAGTAAACTTATCCGAATATTTAAATAATCTCGGAAAGGTCGGAAACATTTTGGTCAATCTTTAAAATGATATCCTTTTCAACTTTCTTTTCCGAAAATATTGGCCGCTGCAAATAATAATTGTATTGTAATGTAATCATATTTATTCCGCGTTTTTATTTTTCGTATTTACAATTTGACACCAAAAGGGGCGACACTTTTGAAATTTGCCGTCTTTCTATTATCTCGAGATCATCATCCATATTGTATGTTTTTGTCGGAATATATCTGATAATTTAGATTCCTGGGAACATCATAGGCTTTAATCTGTATAACAGTGTGGTAACCCTGCATACAATAGTATACCTGATGTTTTGGGGACGTTGAAATTGTGATTTGAGGCCACCAATTCCCGCTTCTTATTTTTAATTTGAATAATAAACACATCGCGACAATATTTACTATCAACAGCATACAACACGCTTCGGCAGCCGGGGAACGGGAGATGAACCTCATAATGGATCACATAAGACATGGAATGCGCGCACACGCAGTTAGTGGAATAAAACTAGAGTGTCTCCAGTGTCTCTTGTCAATTTCAACATTCCTGTCCACTTCAAGATGACCGAAATTTCAATTCCCGCTTCCTTTTCTCAACGTCACACATCCCCAGCTATTACTAGCTGGAAAGACATCTCTCTGTAGTACAAACTATGATATATCACAGCCAACAGCTATGTATGCGACAGGGAGATCGATAACTGTATTGCAGTGTATAGATTTCATATATTATGTTATCAGTTTGTTTGGACACATTATCTGGGACGATTGTTATACCTTCCCCCATCGCAAGGATTCGTTGCCCAGTTTTTCCATTGTATCACCGTATATTTTGTTGTACCCTGGGTAAGTCAATGGTGTAAATAATGTTTAATAGCAAAATTTGTGAATTTATTAATTATTTTGTCTGTTTTACAAAGAATGCTAATTTTTAGGTTATTTACACAGAATATGTATAACGTAGTTTTCACTTTAACATTTGGTAAGGAAACTAAGAATTTATGGTTCACTGACTCTTTAATTTTGTTCAATTTTGATTATATTTAGTGGTGTTCCAGTTTAAAATGTAGAACATATTCTACAATAAATAGATTGTTAGCAAGATTCAAATACTTATCTGTAACTGATCGTTTTATATTGTTCATGCCATGGTACCTGCAGTCTTGGAAAGTATAATAAATTAATTATTTTACTTAAAATGGTCTGTGTCGGGTTCCAATCCCCTCAGTGTTCTGCCTCTCTCCTTGGTAGACAGCTGTGTCTGTTAGGAACTTGTATAAAGCATGTACGTTACTCGACGACTATGGTTGCCTAAATAAAAAGATACAAATATGCAAAAATAGAACAGTTTAAAACATTCACTTGGTTTGTTATTTGAAAAGAAATAAACGCTTTTTTATTCAATTTGAAGAGGTCTTGAAAATGTCTTCTTTTTCACGACACATGTGCTCAGCTCCAGAGATACCTCAAATGTCGTATTGAATACTAAACACAACACAGTGCTTGCTTTAAATTATAATGTTCTTTTCGTAGAGTCGAGAGGGAAAGTGTTGTGACCTTGAACATGCCCGTCATCTACTTGAGGACTTTTATATCACAAAATTATTGTAAATAACGATTTTCTATTGATTTAATTCTGTTAACATCCCGCAGTCAGGTTAAGGCGCTTAAAACACAACGACCTATATATAATATAGTGATTGATCACCACCCTCCTCCTCCGACCCTTCTGTTCACAGCAAGCCTACTACCCGGGCCGTCAACAACACCCCCAACTTTACGCCCAACCCAACGCCGGCTTCCCCTTCGGCGTTGCCCAGCAACAGGCACAACAGCAGCAGCAACAGCTGCAACAGGCTCCGTCAAGACCGTCCGCAGGCAACACACCGTCAAGCGGCGTCGGTAGTCAACAGCAACAGGAAGCAGCGGCGGTGAATGAAGCTGCCGCCGCCGCCGCTATGATGGCCGACCCCAGCGGGATGATGGCCGCCGCCACGTTGGCATGGCAGCAGCGCCTTCTGGCGGCGGAGTTGTCGAATAGGCAGGCAGCGGCGGCTGGAATGGGCGGATGGCAGGCGGCGATGGGAATGGCCGGTGGTGGTGGCGGCGGTGGAGTTGTTGGGTGGCCGGGGGCGGCTGAGCAGATGATGGCCGCCCACTATCTGCCCCACTTAATGGGTGAGTGACCAGGGCTTTCTCTCTCTCCCACTCTCCTCCTTCTTCCTTTCCTCTCTCGTCTCTATTTCCTCTTCGTCTCTCTTCTTCGCTGTGTTAAGCTTTCAGCACCTGTGTTTTTTGTGTTTATTATTATTATGTTTTGTTTGCCCTGATGAAGAATACGTAATCTAGATAAGCAATTTTAAAATGTTTGTTTGTTTTTCTTTTTCGGGAATTGATTTATTAAGGGGATTGACTTACATACATACAAATCCTTATCGCATAAGTGATTTTAGCGATTTTTTGACCTCCACCTCTACCTCTATCCCTATTCTCTCTCCTTCCCTCCCCCTCTCCCTCTATCTATCTCTCTCCCTTCTTATTCCTATGCTCTATCTCTCCCTTCCTCTCTCCGCATCCTCCTCTCTATCCCTCTTTCTCTCTCTTTCCTTCTTCTCTCTCTCCTCCTCTCCTCCCGTCCTCCCCCCACCTTTCCCTCTACGGATTACCCCATTTCACCTCCTTCCAGGTAACCCCCCTCTATCTCGCTTGTAAGAACAACCACGTTGCCATGGTGCAGTTGCTCCTCTACTGGAACGCTGATGTCAGTATGCGAACTGCGGGTGACAACAAGGATGATCCCACCGCAGGTTACAACTGCCTCGATATCGCTATTGATATGGGCAACAAGTGGGTTCAATTTTCACCTCTATCTGTTTTATGGATACACTTCACTATAAATCTTATGTACTTCTCGTTGATTTGGAAGGTGACCATGTCCCTATATGGATGTCTCCTTAGAGTCACAAAGGCGGGCATGACGCTGTTACAATTAATAATATTGAAAAATTCAGCAGAAAATCTATTTGAATTCAATTTTTATTTATTTAAGGGCGTTTTTCATATTAATTGATTCATTATTATCTGAAATAGAATTATGTTTTTGTTAAACCTCTATTCAACGTAGAATTATATACTAAAATGATTTTTCCGATTTAAATTTTTTTAATATATTTTAATAAAATGTGTTCAATAATTGATATACTTTTTATATAAATATCTACGTTTAGTTCCTTTTGATAATATCTACGTTTAGTTCCCTTTTGATAATATCTACGTTTAGTTCCCTTTTGATAATATCTACGTTTAGTTCCCTTTTGATAATATCTACGTTTA
>JAUZND010082355.1:0-15923 GCA_034780555.1 Coelogynopora nodosa | reverse complement strand
GCCCTTTTTGGGGAAAAACGTGCCCTTTTCAAAAATATAAAGTGCCCCTTTTATCAATACCTAATAAACACCCCTAAGCACGCCCTTTTCACATTTTACTGTGCCCCCCAATATGATTTTCTGGATCCGCGCCTGTACAGGATAAGAAATTATAGCTCATGTTAGAAATATATAGGTTAATTTATTATTACAATTTGCTAACTTTAAGTGTGAACTACATAGTTTAGTTTAGATAAATACCATATTATTAGAAAGATTCGTGTTTTAAAAAGCACGATGTTTCTTGTTTAGAAAAAATCTGTTTGATAGAACATTTAATATTAAGATCTATCGTATTTATACACTATTGATAAATGTAAGATAATTTCACTAAGTATATTTTGTATTCATACATATAATATAATATCTAATAAATATTATCTCATTAATTTAGTTATAGGCTAATGTATAAATTAATATTATTCTTCAAAAAATTTACTTATTTTAATATATGGGTTTCTCAAGATATGACTGGATAGGAGCAGTCATAAATATTACACAGAGAATGTTCAATATCTAAATATAACTTATGTTTATGACAGTGTCGAATAATGCAATTTTCGAGAATCGTCGTATCTTTTGTTTACCTTATCTCCGGAAGATAATACAGCGACGAGTTACAGCACTGTATAATCTCACCCCGACTTATGCTTATGACAGTGTCTAGTAACGACCCCCAGTTTTAGTAATCAACTTCTTTCGTATGTAAGCATGTTAATATAATATAGAATTATATAATATATATCGAACCCTAATATAAACTCGGGTGTATGCACCATATTATTTTCTATTAATCTAAAAGCGACATCATGTATCTATCTCATTTGTTATACGTATTATAATCTATTGCAAGATGTTAATTATATACTTCCGCAATACCCATTTTTGTGTTTTGAAGCGAAACAATATAATATGAAGTAAAACACATTACAATGTAGGATAAAGTAACATAAATAATTAAGTAACATAATAAATAAAAATAGATTATGTTTATGTTATATCAAAAGGGGTTATTTTTTGTTGATGCTGCTGTTGTTATTTATGGGCATTATAAATAAATAGTTTTTAAAATTATGACGTTATGTTTTTCGTAAAATATATCAATATTTTGAAAAAGTTTTAAATTCGGACACTAAATTGTCAAAAAGCAAAATACGCAGTTTCTGGTGACGATAATCCCTCTCACGCCAACACCATCACAACTATACAGGCCGCTATTGTAACCATATCAACCAACGTCGACGAGTGGATAGCTAGTAACCAGGGCGACCTGAGAGGTCTCCTCTACACCATTGAAAATATCGCCTGGCGCCGTATCGATTGGCAGCCGCTTGAGGCGGCCGATCTCTCGACGCAGGATCTGGTAACACGGTGCTACCGACAGGCCCGACAGGCCTTCTCCAGCCGACTCTGGGGTGACACCAAATATGGCGTGATCGCGGAGAGAATAACTGGCGAAATGCGGACTG
This sequence comes from Coelogynopora nodosa, assembly GCA_034780555.1. Taxonomy (NCBI): domain Eukaryota; kingdom Metazoa; phylum Platyhelminthes; order Proseriata; family Coelogynoporidae; genus Coelogynopora; species Coelogynopora nodosa. The sequence continues at coordinate 14,415 of JAUZND010082355.1, read as the reverse complement.
CCTACGCCGAGTTTGACCGTGTAGGGTGTGGGCGGTCGATGGTTGTCTATAGATAGTTTTTGGTGGCTTGTCGTATATATGGTAGCTATTCCGCGCTCTCACTAAACTACCACTGATTAATTAATACGAATATGGGCCAAATTGAAAGTGGCATGATTCGAATTTGGTCTTCTGTTGTTATATATGACAGTGCAACGACACACGTCCATTGTATTCTATTTGTCGTTTAATAAATTCTTTAAATAAACCTTATTAAACTGAACAGACTCATAATTTGTGGCCAAATGTGTGACACTTTTAATTTACTGTCCTGTTTCTACTGCTTTGCTCATTCAGTGGAATAGAGATTGTTGCCGTGTGGTGTATTAACGATACATTTATTACCCCATTATCATATTATTCTGTTGACTCTTTCGACTGATTAGGATATTGGAGTATTTGCTTAGTTGGTGGAGCTTGCTATTTATAAACTACCCCTTCGTAATTATATGTTGTAGCACAAGTAAATTGGTGATAAATCTAATCTTTATTAACATTTAATAATTCTTGTTTAACATTTACTAGTTCTTTTTTGCTATCTAATTATATTTATGATTTATAATGGAAGGTTAATCGGTTCCGTGAAAATTAATTTATTTTAGAAATATATTGATGTATTCAATACGATGTTTTTATTTTCGCTGCATAAAGACAGGGTATTGGGTGTTTATTAACTAAAGGTATAGTTGAATCCAACGTTGAAGTGAGGGTTGGTAAAACTATAAACATTCAGAACATTAAATATAAAAAATTATCTGTCTGCTTTAATAAAATACCCATTCATTATAATGCAATTACCAATTTGAAGATCATATTCCTTTCCTAATATGCTTAACATAATCACATAGTATTTAGTATAAATGAAATAGTGACATTTTGTCATGATCACTAATGTAATATTTTAAAAGTTTATAACCAGGCTATTCTCATCTAGAAGTAAAAGTGTGTTGTAACCGGCGATTATGCACTGCATATCTATACGTAGGATATGTGTAGCCCACTCACTCTCCCTCCCTTTCCTTATTTCCCAATGATTATATTAAATATACATAACAAATTTAAGCAAAAATGCAGTTGAGGTTCTTATAGTATCAAAGATTATGCGGGTGCATTAAAAAGTAATTTAATGTCAGCTATTTACAATATTGTATTTATTTGTAAATTGACATTCTGTTTTATTTTATAAATCATTCGGATCACCGTATTCTAAGTTGAATATGGAGAATATTAGCTGTTGTTTTGTTCAATTAAATTTCAAACGCTTTGATCAAATGCAAACATTTATTATTTATCAAATTATTTTTTAAATTGGTTTATGAAATACCAATACTTAAAATGACAACCTAGTATATCAATGCTAACCATATATAATATTAATAATTCACGAAACCATTGCTTTAGATTTTCATATATTATAATGCTTTTGTATAATCAGTCCTCATACATTACTATTATTTATTTGAGCTGTGTGTTTTGCTCTACTTTCTATACATACTTTGTTACCTTCAGGTGTTGCTTTTAATGTTATTATTTTTGTGCTATATCTCTCATACAAATACTTTGACAAATATTTGAATCAACAATTTTCACGCTAATATTTTGTGGTTCAAAGAATTTAACGAAAAAATCATATTTTTATTGTATAATTGATTAAATGTAACATAATAACAGTTTAATTATTTCATGCGTTTAGTTGAACGAGATATTTTGCAGACACTTATATATTATAGTTATAGTATATAATATTATATTGTCATAAGTACTGCTCAGTTAGAAAACAAAATCTTAAACAGGACATCGGTGGTTGGGAACTTGCTATGTACGCCTATAGGAAGAGTTAACTAACTATAATTGATCATACATTGTTTCTCAATCATACAATAATAGTGTATATGGTGTACAATATCCTTCTCGTATATATGTATATTGTTAAATTTTTCTTATTTATATTATAATCACTCTCGGTATATGGCGGATATAACTCTAATCGTTCTATACTAACTCCTAATTAGTCAATATTAATAGACAGGAAACTTTAAACATAATATTTAGTATCATGAATGTTGTCATTTAACATGCATTTATCTAAACTTTTATTTTTCGCCGTAAGAAACGAACTATAAATCATTTTCATTTCATCTATGGTTTCCAATATTTTCCCGTGATAACTGAGTATGTACGTTAGTAATAAAATAATGTAGATAACAGTATACAGAGTAAAACAAGCCGCTATCGATTTACGATCCACAATAAAATGTTAAGTTTATTTCAATTATGGTGTGGCATAAACTTTAAATGTTATTATGGTTTTTCTTTTGCATTCCTCACAGTGACCATTACTTATTTTTATTTATGAGTAACAACTTTAAATTATCAACGATAAATATATTTTTTATAAATATAAATTTGAAAAGAAGCTGTTTTGTGATTTTTTTAATTATTCATTCGAAAATGTATTTTATTAAATTATATGTATCGATTCAGTCAATATAATGAACCCATTATATATTGTTTAATTAAAAGGTATGTAGTATGTATTCAGCATATCTTAATAGTATATTGTAAATAATCAATTGTATCTAAGTGTAACTAGTATACTGATTTTACCAGAGAAATTTAACTGCATTTTTAATCTAATTAGTTATCCTCACTTCCTCCTAGCTGTGGACAATTCGTAAGTATATTGTACTATAGTCATTTAGATATGTAAATACCGAAAATGTTATGAACATGTATGCAATTTAAAGCATTTGTGATCAGAGTTATATGAATCCTGTGTAACGGCCCTCACAAAAAATTCTCATAAGAATCTCATAAGTTAAAAAAGAAGTATTAATACAATTTTTTTTTGTAAGGGAGGTAGTATATTCTGTATACTTTAAACACTCATCAATTGTGTTTTCACATTTCAATTTACTGGTTCAGTTGGCCAACGCCGGGTCTGCATCCTCGCAGGCTCCCTCTGGAAGGGGTCATTCATCCGGTGTTGAGCCGACTCATCAGGACAGACGGAAAGAATACCAGGTAGGAGGACAGCAGCTCTGTATTCCTCGGTACCTTGTTTGGAATCATCACACCTTTACTATTGTTCGTTATACTTTCTATTTGTATATGTTGTATTGAAATATTTACTGTATCTTTACCGGGATTACTGGATATATGTTTATTATGTTGATTTTGTTTATTATTAAATTGGTAAAACCATGTAACCTTTTGTATTTAACTATTTTGTTGCTTATGCGATAACACCGCCTTATTGCATCGTGAATATCACTGACCATCGCGCCATGATCAGTGCGCCATTTAGCATGTTATAATATATTATTTACTTCAACGATAATAAAATATTTACCCTAAATTTATATGTAACTGTTTTGAATAACTTTTATCTGACATATATTTAGATACGGCAGTTTTTTACTTTATGACGGGTTTTCGTTCTCATTCAATATTACCTAAACAAATTTTGGGTTACAATGTTTAGGTTACATTATCCATCATGTTTATTCTCAGATGAAAAATATTATATTAGCTAATTGATAAGGTGCCATGCTGTCGTAAAATTCGGCGAAAAGCTGCATGGTCAACAATGAAGATCGCCGTTCTATTTATCCTTTAAAGATTATTTATGAACATTACTTATTTGGTCGTATAAATTCGTGTAGCATTTTTGCAAGTGAACCGTTGTGTTGAAAAAACATTTGTGTGTGGATTATGAAACGCTATGTTATAATTTTTTTATTTAGTTGGCACATTGAAATGTTGGATGTGCTTATTTAATGAACTTTATTTTAATAATAAAATTGGTTACTAAAACCGTTTTAATTATAATATACTAAAGATTATAACTGGTATTGATCATATTATGTGTTCTTTAATATTTAATTGCATGTGTTATTATGTTACATTGTATAGTAGTTTTATTTAATTATATTTTAAATTTAATTATTTATAAAATATTCATAAATGAAAAGAATAATATATAAATTAATTAATTTTATATTAATTGTTTGTTTAATTAGTTTTTTCTATTAAACTAGATTAGCCTCTACATTTGAAATACATTTTTTTATGGGGACAATTCAAAAAACCATATAAAAATATTTATTACAAATATAACATTTTCACGGGGACTTGTTGGCATTACATCTGCTGTCTAAAAACGGAAGAGTCAGAAAGGGAGCCCCGAATCTGTTCAGATTCATATTCTCCAGTAAATCAGCGAAATAACTCGATCATTATTTGGAAGAAATTAGATTTCTGAAATAAATCAAACGTTAAAAAATGGAACCAATTTTTCTGTCCATCATATCAAACAGTCGCGTTCTTTGCGTTCATATTTCAGTTGGACACTTCAGTCAGTTTCGAGAGTTCATCTGCTTCTCTCGTTTTCTTTCCCAATCACTCATAATATAGACGGAAATCGTTTTACGTAGGTTTTAGCAACTGTCAATTTATTAGCGATTACAGCTATCTTCCATGGTTATCTGGATTTATAATGTAATTTACACTCGCGTTGATTTTTTAAAGTAAAACATATTATTATAAGTTCATTTACATATGAACTGTTTAGTCGATAATATCTTACCCCTCTTTTCTGTTTTACCGGAAAGTATAAATCACAATATGTATATATTATATAAAATTGCGTCAATGAGAGTTCCTATACTCCGTCAACGCAATTTTATAATCATGAAAAAGTGGTGAAGCACTTTTTTTCTGTGGAAAAGTCATATAAAATAACGTTTGGTTTACATTTTTAATACTACGATTAACATAATTTTGTTAAATTCATTATTACTATCATTTCACAAAAGATTATAAAATGTCAAAAATAATTATATTTATATACAAGGAATAGATATAGGTTATGGACAGTTTGTTTTTGTTGTAGAAAATAAATGATGGTAAAGACGAAAACTAACATTGTGTAAAGTGGTACCCTTAAATGTTTTTTTTTAAGTGGTACCTGGAAAATGCTCAGTAAATATTATCTTTGTTTTAATTATTATATACTCGAACCACGTGAGAAACCATGTTTTGGAACCAACTTGCGGTCAAATAACATGTGCCTGTACCAATAGATAAAAATAATCCTATAACCATACACATATATATACGAGGCCTGCTTTCATCTTCCAATTGTGACATTTTATATAGTATCTGCAACATTAAATACCCTTTTTTTGTGAATATGAGACAACAGCTTTTATTTCAACTAAATTTGAGTTGATTCTGTCTAATAGTTTTTCACAACGATATCCCAGATAAATCATATTTGTTTATCATCACTTCTAACAGGCTTCTATCATCCTCAATCTCCATCGATAAGTGCTAAGCAACCATAATTCCTCCTCAAAAATTTGCTAAAGCTATTGGTAGACTTATATATATAGAGAGAGAGAGATCGAGAGATAATCGCATCATTTTTTTTCCTGTTAGTTCACTCATTGTTCATTCTAGTACCGCCGATAGTTCTAAATGCGCTGTGTATGTCTACAGGGATTATCGGTTAGTTGTTCTGCTTTTTCACATCATATTCTCTCTTTATCTCTGTCTTGTGTGTATAGATAGATTGGTTAAATAAGTTATAGTAAGGCCTATAGTTATTTATGTTTAGTATTATAGAAGTAGGTTCTCACTGTGCATGAAAAGTTCAGTGGTTTATTTTATATGCTGCTATAAAAATATTTATACGTATACCCCATTGTTTAGTAACATTGTAAAATATGGCCATTTTTAAATAAAAGTCAATCGTGGCCAACTGGGATTGACTTAAATACTTATTTGATATTTCATGAAATGTTCAGTGTCAACAATATACAATTTGTAGTATTTTAATAATTATAGTTGACATATATAGCCTAGCTGATGTAGTCTTCGTTGACAGCATGCATGCCACCAACTCATTTTCACATGAATGTATTTCTTACTAAATAATAAATGTGTAATTAGCTAATGTTATATAGATATCTACACCAAATCGTACCTGTATAATCACCTGACAGTTGCCTCGAATTTTCCCATATCCGGTATCAAGGTGACTTCATATGTTAATATCCATTCCATTTTCACGCACGCAATAAAATTAGTTGCATTATGCTGTTTTGTTTATATTAACATACATGTCATTATCCTTTTAGATTATATAATGAATTCTTGGTAGACATAAAAATAGGTTGAAAAATTCTTATATAGGAGGAATTTTGGCTCTTATAGAAAAACGAATTTATTTCAGAATATACTTTTAATGAATTAGTCCTAAAAAGAGACAAAAGCTGATAAAAGGATTACATTTACCAAATACAATTTAAATGTTTTAGGTTTTGTCTCTATATATCACTACTTCACTATTCCATGCTGATGGCGTATATTAAATCAATAATTTGTTTATTTAATATAATTCACTTTGGGTTATGTATATATATGTATATGTAGTATATTTGTGGATACAGTTAATTTGAGTAAGCAAATGAAACACTTTTGTACTTTTATCTGTGTATTTCGTGCTTTTAGAGAATCGATAATTTCAAAATTAAATCAATTCTTATTTCATCGAGAATTTAACAGTATTTTGACTTATATTCATTGTTGACATTTATTATACAGTTTAATATTATCGTTTAAAAGGTTATGATATATTTTTAATTGATGAGTAAAACATATAAAAGTAGGTACACTCAAAGAATTAAAAAACATTTATAATTTTGAAATATAGATTCTTCACATATTGGTTTGTCTTCTGCATTGTTAACATTCTGTAACCTATTGCTAGTCTTCATCTTCTTAGCATGTGTGTTAACCATGTAACGCTCAGCTACAGTTGAATTTCTCCATCTACCGTGTTATTTCAACTCAACTATACCAATGCCTTTTTCACTTAGGAGAGTGGCTGAGGCTCGTCTAAATGAGTGTCCGGTATACTCAGCAATATTTGTCAATTTGAGAAAGTTGCGATAAATCGATCTTGGTAGTTTACTAATCGTATTTATTCCGATTGGTTGTTTACTCATTTTCTCCGATTTAGTTGCTAAAATAGTCTGCCTTCTTTTTTGTCGAATAGTTCCAAGTAATCTTTAATTCGACTTACGCAGCAAAGTTCTGGTTTACAGTTCGGAGTAACAATAAAATTATGTCCCCGCTCAGCTTGATCAGTCAAGACATTCAATTTTAAGGAAATGTAACATGTATAATAATTTTAAATATATAAAAGTATAATCCAATATAAATATTACATTATAAGTAAACTATTTTATAGTATATTTAGAAAAATTTACACACAAGTATTACAATTCATATTTAACTATCAATTTATACAGAAATATCGAAGATTAATACATTTTTAATGGTAAAAACCGTTTTATTTGTTAAAAGTATTGGGGTCAGAAAAACTATAGTTACAAATAATTACGAAAAATTTGAAAGAATTTACATATTAATGATGCACATTTATCATAATAAAATGTTTAAATAACAACCCTAAATATAGGATATTAATATATTTTCTAAAGCAGTTAAACTTTAATCATTTTTTAAAAGGTAGGCTATATGTTTGTTATATGTCAAATAAAAATAACATTAATTTATAAAATAATTCAACGTTTCCTATATCTGTTCCATTGAAAAATGGGTGACAGTAGATATGTTATCTTTGACTAATAACAAACAAATGAGAAACTTATTTTTTTAATGTTAAGAATTAAAGAATTAAGAATTGGTAATTTATAATTGCTAAAAAATGGTAACCATATCTATTGTCTCATAAATTGTATAACATTATTATTTTATTTTCCTACCAATTCTTAATTTTTTTATTTTATATTAAAGAATAAACATTGATTTACATTAGTTAGACTACACGGAAACTAGTTCGAATTTACATAGGTATATATTTTAAAAATAACACTACTAAAGTAAACAGTTATCAGCACATTAAAGTTGGATATTTTAACGCTTTTTTATATAAAATGGTATTACAAAGTACATATGCAAATTTGGCTGAAAATATGTTTTCCAATGTTACGATTTTTGTAGATTTTGAATATATAGCTTACAATAAATTAAATATACAAATCGGTTTCGTTACTGTTACAATTTTTTTAGGTCAAAGCGTTCCCTTCCTGAACTATTAGCGTGAATAAAAATTTCAAAGTTATTTGGTAGGAAAAGTACGTAATTTCTATCAGCAAATTTGTAAAAGTAAGCTTTTTTACATTTCTCAAAAATAAATATCGTTCAAAAAAGAACATATGATATTCTAACTTGTGACCTTTCTTAAGTTTTTAGTCACTCGTGAAATTTTTCTCACTTGGACTTCGGTGACGCAAAACTTTATTCCGTCATTTGTGGCATAATGTACTAATTTCTACTTTTTTGCACTTTGATAAAGTGAACTCTGTTTTTGGAAAACACATTTGCAATTAATTATAACTTTTTCTATATGTATTTTAAATAATCATAATATACACAGCCTGTATTACGTAAGGGTTAATTGAAAAAGTAATTTTAATTATTACTTCTGTACTTCAACAAAAATGTCGTATTCGTGCTAAATGACATCATTATATAATTTGGTTCGACTTCTTTCTAACTTCACTGAAACGTATTCGAATTTAACAATTATAACAGGCGGTTTTAATTAATTCTGCTATTTTATAGTTTACTTTGAACAGGATGAGGATGAAAATGATGTCTTCTATAAGTAGCTGTACCTTGATTTATAAAGCATTAGATATGCATTTTAATATTGTTAAACATTCTGTTAAATTCGAAATTTCTAGCTAAGTGAGAACAAAAATTAAGGGGAAATGATATAAACAAATAAATTCTGAATGTATATTGCTTAAAACTACAACTATTCCCTGAGAGTTTCAGAAATGCTGCATATACCTAATTTAAATGATATTCCTCAATATAATTAATTTTTATAATTATAAATGAAAATGTGATGTGTCTTCCCAGTCAAGCAAAGACAAACATTATTGTCTGTATCTTTTCGATAATTAATCATATTTAAAACTGAAAAACAATAATTTTGTCGACAGTGCTACATGTTGTCGTGTATATTAATATGTTCACTGAAGGTAATACACAATATTACAACCTTTAATAGTTTCTAATTCCTTTAGTTTTAGTTTAACTTCCTAAGTTTACTACTCTACTGTACCTATAAATGACAGTTTCACATCTTACTTTGCTACACGAAGAGCTCATTTACTTGAACTATTGCTAATCATTCTTTACTATTGCATCAATTCACATCTGTACGTATACAGTGTACGTATACTGTCTGTATAGGTATCCTGTCCCTTCATTTGGTTTTTGATGCTCTCACGGTGTTTCTACTGTGAAGATTCGTGTTTCACTGCGCTGAAGCGAGCCTATATTATACGCACGATATGATTTTATATTTACATTTTATTATTTTTATCACTGTTTAGAGCGTTATACTAATTGGGCGTCGGCACTGGGAGTGCCGGATAGGGCTGAATACTCACAGTATTTAGAGTGGGAGTGTTCGAATATAGTTAAGCACACCTAATACTTATTATTATAATGTTAATACATTTGCTTTTGATTTTTTATAAATTTAATTTAGTTAAATACTGTTCATTATGTCATTATTCTTTTAGATTCGAAGGAGTATTTGATAGATTTAGTCATATATACTATTTTAAAGATCTAACCACACTAATATAGAAGGCATTTGTGCCTCTTATAAAAAAATATAACTGAAAATATTAATATATGGGATGATAGACATCCCATTGAGCTCGTTTGTATCTAGATTATACCGTATCGATAAGTATATTCCTGTGCCTCTTTATCTCTCTAGAATGCTCGGTCAGTCTCGATGCCACAGCAGGCCGCTGCCAACGTGACAACGCAGCTAGGGCGCCAATCCCCGCGTGCACACTCGGGCCATGTTGAGGCAGGCTATGATCAGCTGGCCCGAACCAGGACCAGTAGCGGTTCCTCATCCAATCAGAGGTAAGCAGCTCTGCACAGATATTGATTGACCTATTCAGTCTCGACGTCTTTTTGAGATAGGCAAATTGGCCAGTAGTGGGGGACGTAAAGCAAAAATGCATGTAAAATAGACCAGAAGTGCGGACGTAAAGCAAAACTATATGTAAAATAGGCCAGGAGTTGGGGACGTAGCAAATATACGTGTAAAATAAGTCAAGAGTGGGAATGTAAAGCAAAAATAAGTGTCAAATTGGCCAGGAGTGGAGGACGTAAAGCAAATGTACATGTCAAATTGGCCAGAAGTGTGGGACGTAAAGCAAAAATACGTGTTCGTGTTTTTCGGTAAACAATTATTTTAAAATTATATTGTGTACAGTAAAATAATTTAAACCACCAATTGACTACGGATGTTTATCTGTTTTATTCACTTAATTACCGCAACGTGTTCCATTGTAATCAATCTATATAATAAAATAATTGTATGAGTTAAAATAAATTACGATGACTTCATTATAAATCATTGTTATTAATTAATATTTTATGTATTAATAATTAATGTATTATGTATTTATTTCAAAATCATAATGTATTCTGTATATATTTCAAAATCATTAATTAATTATGGTTATTATTTTAGTAAATTATTACTAAAATTACAGCCAAATTTAATTGATTAAAACTTGCTATGAATTATGTTACTGAAAACGTATAGTCCTAAAATCTAACCGTTTATTTTGCGGCAGGCAAATGTATTTTTGTATACGCTTGTATCTGGTTCGACACCTTCTGGTACATACTGGAATAAGGTCGACACTGAAATTTTTCACGATAAGGAATAACGTCGACAATGTCATGTACCGGAATAGCGTATAAAATGAATAAGGTATAATCTAAATGTATAGTCGACAATTCAATGCACGTTAAAACAGACAATAGTACTCAACTAACGATCTTGTTTCGTTAAACGAGCATATATAATATATTCTATGAGAAGATGTGCATATATATCTATGTTAGAACTTATATAATTCCGGTACCTGACATTTATAGATATTACATTATTCTTTTTATGCGTTATTCCTGTTTGTGCCAGTGAAGGAGCTCTGTAAAGCAGCTTTGAGGATTCTTTTTAATTGTCGACGTTATTCCGTTTATACGCTATTCCGCCTACCGCTTGTATATCCATAATATGCAGACGTGAGGTGCAAAAATACAAATGGTTGATTTAATTTATTACTTAAGATTCTACAATAAATCCTTTAAATTTGTTGCACCCTCATCGTATTAGATTGCGCATTTTATGCATATTTTATCGGTAATAACAATCTATAGGCATAGATATCTTTATCTAGTAATAACTTAATTATGTATTGATTTTTACTTTAATGTTATATTACAAAAAGTGTACAAAATAGATCAAGTTTATGATACATTCTTAGGAGAATCATCTTTCAACCTGCATATTAACAATTGTCACATTAATAATCCAACATTTCTTGGTTGACTAATAAAAAGACAAATTTAATATGGCCAATGATTTGGACTGCATCATCGATAAAATAGGCTAAATGCAGTCTTCTAATTACGACTGTGTGCTTGAAGCCAATGAGTTGCACTGAACGGGTGTGAATAGAGAATGTTTTGATGTAAGTATAAAACATATGAACTTAGATAAAGAATACTAAGTGTAGATTTGTAATTGTAAGATTTTAACAAAAATCTATTTTTTAAATAAATTGACTGAACTACTTTTAACGGCATGCTTTCAATCATTTATCGTCCCATCATATCTTCCAGTGGAGACCGAAGACTCGTCCAGCCAAACGCAAACCCCACCATCCACGAGACATCCCACAGCGGCAGTAGCAGACATGCCATCGGTGGACCTAGGCATTCGCCGGCTTCCTCGCATCACTCCTCCGAGAGTGGCGGCGGCGGTGGTGTCCGTGTGATAAGAGAGGCGGCGGTACATCCCGGACATCGCGACAGGCGAGAAAAGCACCATTAGGACCGATTTTTATAAACGCGCCGGAGTCTGTGTGGCTCTCTGTAGGTGTGTGGCCTCCTGGAGCATCAGAATGTTTCACCTCTTTCGATCGATCATTGTGTTGGCCTCAGTCCCTCTGAGCTTCAGCAGCTGTTTCTCTCTGTTTGGCTCTATCAGTATAGAGCTTTTATTATTTTCGTCACATACAATAGTTTTTTAACTTAAAATATGTTGAATTATAACTGGTGTTGATGGGAATTTAACGTCTTGCGAATCTATTTTTAATTGAGTTAATATTATTTTGTTGTTTTTAACAGTTTTAAATTGTTAACATTTATTAATAAAAAAATAATTAGATTAAAAGAAAATAGATTAAATAAAAATGAATTAATATATTATTTATCCTTCAACTTTATTAAAAGTGAAAATGTGGATATTCCATTATTTATAAAAATTGAAAATTTGGATGTTAGTCCAAATTTGAGTTAATTATATCCGAGTTACTGTTATTTTCATTAGATTTGCACTTCTGGTCAACTAATATTCTTATTATAATGAAATTATACTTTAAGTGCTGTTAAATGGAACTGATAGACACATTCTCCTTCACATATTAGTAAAAACACTAGAAATAATATATAAACTAAATGAACCTGATTATATACTAGATAGGAAAAAAGAAAAGAAAAAAATAATTAAGAATTTTAATTGTAAGCATACATTGCGATAGAACATTGTGCTATTTCAGTTAATGCTTCTCTAGTCTCTAGCTTCCTTTGCTTGCCGTCTATGTTGAGCTCTACTATGTGGTTAAGTAGTATTTGGATGATCTTCCTCTTAATCAGATCAAGACCAGTTGTTTCTTAAGTGTTAAGTTTCAGTTTATTATAAATGTACTCTATATAGTATGTCATATATTGTTCTCTGCCCCTTTATAGTGATCCGGCAAATGTGTATTTGTTCAATTATTATTAGATATTGTGTCAAACAATTAATTTCCTTTTTCTAACAAATTTTCATAAATAATTTTAAAGATAAATTTGCATTGTTATTTTTAACTGTGATTACTCGAATCTATATATGATAATTCTGTTACTTTACTCAGCCTTTGTTTATGTTCGTACACTGCTTTACCCCCAAGCAACTGGACACGTTAACTTAGAACTGCTTCTTCATTCTTCATAATATCCTTTTTGTATATTGATTTTGTTTGATATAGTATTATTTATGTAACTTTTGTATTTTTGTTATAGTTTGTTAGAAGATAAGTACTCACGTCATTTTTAATTTGATACCATATTACATTATATTATATCTCTATTTTGGGAAAATATATTTTGTTTGTGTACAAAACCAATTATGATTCATATCATGTTTTAGTGATGAATGGAGACCTTCGTATTTTCATTTTTTTCTTTATTTTTTCCAAATTGTTGTTCTCCACTGAGTAACTGATTCTGTTAAAGCCACTACTGTTTTTAATTAAAGTCAAATTGATATTTTTACGATGATTCACTCTTAGAATTGTATCATTAAACGAGTCCCTTATTTCGACTCAAGCGGTCTGTATTAATCACCCCTGCGATACAAATTCTTTTTGTTCAGATATTGGGTTAATCATAATCTATCTTTCGATTTCGATTCACAAATTGTCTCAATTGCCATCTTGATAAATGACAAGTTATGCAGTTAACTTAGGAAAGTTCTCTAAATATTAGACTGAACAACACGAACATAACGGAATGCATACAGACCGCGCTGTGGATGTTTTTAATACCAACTAACTAAAACTCCGGCTAATTCAACGATACAGATTTAACTTTTTGAATGATCATTATAAATGTTAAGATTTTAATGCTCGAAATATGTTCATAGGAGTTTATCCTTTTTTCAACCACGTTTGATCATTTAAAAAGTATTTGGCTATATGATATGTTTAGCTTTGATTGTGATTTTCTTCATGTTACTGTCCATAATGCTCCGCTATAATAATTCTTTCTTGTTTAGAAATTATAACGACAATCTTTCTATAAAACACTTTACAAATTACATCATCATTTTTGTCATTTGAGATATTATTATTTAAAATGGAATTTTTTCTACATTTATGTTAAAATGAGCAGTAATTATAATAATCGACTAATGCCGAATAACTCTACACTAGTGGGAAATATAAATGATATCGTACGGTACTATTACTTATGTGTATTAGTGTCTACTTCCTTACTAACATCTCTGTGGTTGTTAATTTCTTTTGAAACTGATCAGATCACAGTGCTAATTAATTATCGCTGAACCATTGTAAAATTAATAGCTTATTTGACTGTATAGATGTGACACTATCAGGGTGTTTCAGAGAGCCGGAATAGCTGTGTCGGTAACAGCTATTCCGTAGTAGATTAAAAATCGGTTTCAGAGAG
>JAUZND010082344.1:5886-15923 GCA_034780555.1 Coelogynopora nodosa | reverse complement strand
TGTCGAAGCATTCTGACCATTCATCAGGTGAAATTTGGTCAACTTGTTGGATGAATCGGGCAACAGCTTCTTCTGGTGTCTGAAATCGTGTGCCCCTGAGTATCTTTTTGACATGCGGAAAGATGAAGAAATCACATTGAGCAAGATCAGGGCTATACGGAGGATATGAGTCATTAGTGGAACATTCTGATCATTGATCCTCCATCATGACAATGCTCCGGCCCACTTTGCCCAAGCAACAGTTTCCTGGCTCTTTTCTGGCTCTTTCCTGACCTCTTTTAGTGCGGGCAACTCGTAATTGACATCGGTTGAGATGGAAGAGTAGTTGGTGTTGAGATCGTCAGAGGTGAGAGAAATAGCAATAATTTACGAATAACTCTACAACTTCTGAACTAATTCTGTTACCCTTTTCTATTCTACATTTGCGCATGATCGTGTCCTTTGGCCAGAGAAGCCATTTGATATAAGGCGTGATAAAGCTGGGGTCTTTAGATGTAGTAAAAATTTGAAATATCTCATTGAATATCAAGAAAATCAAATATATTATATATTGCATAATACTATATGCAAATAACATTTACAAAGTGATGTCCAGAAATAGAAACAAGATGAGTACATTTATACTCCATATTATAATCAATTATCAAAAAGTTTTACCTGCAACACGTTATGTTCAATGCAAATATGTAGCCGTTTGAATGTTCTCTTGTTGATCGAGTCCAGAAAATGACGGAGAAATTTAGTGAAGACTTCAATTCATCAACAGTCCATGGTTTGTGGGAGACAATATTGGACTTCAGCATACCCCATAAGGCATTGTCGCATGACGTCAGATCTGGACTGCGAGGTGGCCATACAGTTGGTCCAAATTTGCCGACCCACCTGTCCTCGAACATTTCTCTCAGAAATACCCAATTGGACAGAGCAGTATTGGCTGGTGCATCATTCTGTTGAAAGTAGCCCTCCGTTTCTAACGAATATTGATTAAAACTATTATTATCATTAAGGATTTAAACTTTAAAATAACGATTGCATTCTATGTGACAGGGATGTTACAAACCATCCACAAAATAAAATAAATATAATTAAAAAAATTGTTTTTTTAAAAAAACATGAATTTAGCATTCGTATAATGAAACGTGCTAGTAATAACGTATTCCAAAACATATATATTACTCGATAATCTTTAAGTAGTATTTAAATAAAGTATTTGCCAAAATATTCTGTATTAATAAAATTATTATAAATAAAAGTCTTGATAGTGCTTCGAGGTATAATTAATTCTTAACTAAATGTATGGTTAGCTTTTCTTAATAGGTAAATTGGAGTGGGAGGTGGTGTTGCTTAAAATTGGAAACAATCCTTCCATCATCCGTTGTGCAAACAGTTTATATGAAGTGGAGCAGTAATTTAGAAACTCTGACTTAATAATTAACAACTATAAATAGTTAATAAATAAATGTTTTAATCAGGTAACTTGTGTTTCTATGAGTGAGGTTATCGTTTTATCTTTTTAATTCTAAACAACGTTATCGTATTGTATGGTATGATCGAATGGTATGGTATGATATTGAATGGTATGATCGAGCGGCTATTTTTGATGATCGTGTAATTGGCCCTCGAATCAATAGTATTATACAGACCCAACTATTCAAGATGATAACAAACAAAACACCTTTGGGATAACTTAAAATTAATGATTGTCCGGATACCACACTAATATGCTCATTTTTCCAAAAAAGTTTTTTTATCAATTCGATGACGTGACACTCGAATCACGTCAATTGATAACGTTTAATTGACCTTAAAAAATATATGTTTTATAATAAATAAAGTATATATAAGTGCATGATAATATATTTTTTAAAAGTGTAATGCATTGTATTTTCTTATTAAAAATAGTAAAATTTATCAAACATGGGGACAATATGGAATATTGATCTGGTCATCATTATATGTTGCAATCCTTTGGCATCGCCTTTAGACAACGAGTCTGTGACTGGGACCCACTATGCATCGATGAAACTTAAATCACACCGGTTTAGCAAAGCCAACATCTTAGGGTGTATCATCAATAACTCCCCAAATTGGAGCGATAACACGGAAATCATCACCAAGAAGGCACAGCAGCGTATCTACTTCTTGCGAATGCTTATACCAGCCAACGTCAGTCCCAAGAACATGAAATCTTTCTATAAAAGCCCATATACAAAGCCTATTCTCTGCTACGGAGCACCTGTTTGGCACCACTCATCTCTAACCCAAGCACAGTCCAACGATCTGGAAGTAGTGCTGAATCTGTCATACTCAGAAGCCCGTTCTACTACAGGTGAGAAGTCGCTTAGCGACTTCAGGGATTCCCTGGCCTTTGGATTCTTTAAGAACATTCTCGACTCTAGAAAGGGGATTCTTCTCAGCAAATTACAAAGGCCTGTTCTGCACACATCGACCAGATTCTGCGACATCGAGGTCATTATGCCTTCCGATGTCGTACTGAACGTTCCGCTGTTCGTTCTTCCACACTACTCAGCAAGACTTTGAATTTTGAATTTTATATTGAATTTTTATATTCTTGTTATCCTTCTTCCTATTTCTCATGCTTTGTCCAGTTCTATTCTTTTTCATTGACTCGTGCCCATGTTAACCTTGTATTGATTTTTTTGTGTTCTTAAAGGTTGCATTGTATTTTTCTATGTTGTATCATTAAACCCATGAGGGTTTCTAAATAAATCACATATCAAATATCACATATGTATCAAATGTAAATACGATTTGTGTCACAAACGTGAACACAAATTTTCCGAAATCTGCTTTAAGCGCGACATTAATCATTTTATTTAGCATTGCTCAATTTAGCTATGGTTTGTTATATATGCAACACATGTAAGAACCATAGGTAACAACCATGGAGGTTATCTACATTCTACATATATATATTATATTAAAATTGTCCCTGTGATTTAGCGCAACTACTTTCGTAAAGTCACTAATTTTATTGGTATTTGATAGATCATTATATTGTATATACATTTAAGGATGTCTCATGATAAAAGTTGACGATAATAATTAGCACGTTTATAATTAAAATTATATGTTTGTAATATCTAATACACGTATAGTGTTTAGCATTTTATAAAACAAATTATATTTTAATAAGTTGATTTGTGAAGAAAAAAATCATACAAGTGAAAAATATTGAATTAAGTGTCTTATTTTTATCGTCACCCCTCCCCCCCCCTTCCTCTGGCCATTTTATAGTTTATGCGGGCTTATACATATTTTACAGATTAAACGATTGACGGCGAATGAACACCCCTTCATGGTGCCAATTAAATGAGCTTCTCATCGGTTAAGCTATACATTCTGCGTACCTATTGTATAATATACCGCATCGTTACAATCTTAACATCCGTGAAAATCACCACCATCACTCCGGAAATACATTAAACTACAATATGTGGGGGTAGGGGTGGGGGGGGCTGTGTAGTGCAATAATTGGTGCGTACATAGTATAATGTCTGATTACGTTTATTAGGGTTATATATATATATATGTTACAGATGACAAATAGAGGGCAGTGCACAAGAACATACTGTTCATAACAGCAGCACCACAATGACAATTGCACGCATGAGTAATCTGTGGAAATCGATTGAAAGCATGCATACATTTTGTTGACTATCAATCGGGTCGGATGACTGTTTAAGAGCCTGGATCAGTGCTTGCCGTGCATGAACCGTGTTCACACTGTCAGTTGCGCAATATTGGGCAATTGATAACGACTAACTGGTGAGACTTTATTGACTATACTTTTTCTTTATGTAGAAGTAATTTCCATACAATACAAACACATAACACATAAAGGTAATTCATGTAATTTTTTTGTAAAAAGGTGAAATTCGACTATGTATTTTAGTTAGCTTATACTATGTATTATATATTATCTAGATACAAGAATCTAGAAGTAATCACCGTTGTAGGATTTTACTATTACATATATAATTATATGTTATGAATTATGAATGATATCTTCCTTATAATACACTCGTTATGTATACCTAATGTATGAATATTGAAAAATAACGTATGATGAGTGAATTAAACTTTATTTTTTGAAAGCGGTTTTAACTTATTATAGAATAACAAGATTTTATGAATAATTTCAAACAAAATATCAAGCCAATTTCCAATTAGTAAATGAACAATATGAATAGATGAATAAATAATATAAAACTTTTTTTAATACCAAATTTAAAATATTTGCAATATTAATGAACAAATAGTTCAAGTCAATAAGCAACAGAACGTTTAGGTTAACACATTTTGGTAGATATAGGGGAGTCCAAATAACGGGGTGGTCGCTACTCAAATTAAACAATTAAAGAAACCCACACCTCGTATTTGGTACATTATTTTATTGCTACAGATTATTGCATATCATTTTCTAATATGCATTATGCCGTAAGGAATTTTTTTTTTCTATTGTATGTTAATATTTGTATTATATGTTTTCTATGGATGGATAGTTAATTATTATTCCAGTGAAAGAACGGTTACTGATCCCAATGTATTGTTTCATTTATTATTATAGCTGTTCTTTTTGGTTACCCAAAAGCATTTTACCAAATTATTTATTCTTCTGTACTAAAATACACAGTATATTTTTTCGTTGAAGAGATCAATAATTCAAGGTCATCAACAACACCTACCATGGGAGACAGCCTCGTACTTCAGACGGTCTGTCTAATGACGGTTATTTTACATCCCACTAGTGTAACCATAGTGACCGGTACAGATGACTCGTGTTTACACTGGTCAGAATGGGAACCGCGCCAGTCCTGCCAGTGGGTGGACCCACCCTGCCTCATACTTCCGCTGAATATACAAAAACCAATCACTATTGATAAAGGTAAAAAAAAAAGGGTATTTCAGTGGGTGCCTTATCGATTGCTACCAGGTGATAAAGTGGCAGGCCACCCGTGTGAATGTGGTGGGTGGATGGGTTCTAATGCCAGTTACTGACTGTCGATGTTTGAAATACTATGCTTGTTTCAGAAGAAAATAGATCAAGAAAAAAAATCCAGTTTCATATTGAAGTGTGTGTTCACAACATACATCTAAATATTATTTAGTGCATGCATTTATTTTGGAGTGACTTAAATATGGAACGTAATTTGCAATTTACAACAGATCCGTAAAAACCCTTATCTTCTGTATACAATTCTTATGTTTGATTATAAATTGATAGAGTTTTATAACAAAGTTATTTATAAATTGTCATGGCAACAAACTATACAATTTGAGTTGAATGATAGGATACGATATGACATCGCTTTATCATTAATAATTATGTAGTTAACGAAGATAATATAAATCATTAGCTTTAAAAGATAAGTTCACATATTTAAAAAAAATATTTGTTTAAAAATAATTATAAAAGAATTTTAAAATAATTATTTAAAATCCCTTTCATTGGATTTTTTAATTCTGATTTCAACATTTTAACTCCTTAAATAAATGTATCTTGTTTGTATATCTTAGCTATTTTTGCATTGCATTGACGACCTTGAAAAATAAGTTAAATTTCCTCCGGATTTTAGTCACAACCTTTCCTTTTTTAGAGTTCTTGATTTACATATAATATTTAAATAGAGCCTTTCTTTGTAGTCTTTGAAATTAAGATGTATTATATTGTTTGTAAATAATCATATTTACCGTGTATTTAAATTTAAATCAATCACATCCATTCATGTAATCTAATGATCTATTTATTCAAGGGATATTATCTCAAAAACTCGCCTAACGAAGAGGTCCTCTTTAGACTATATTATGACACCAACGTATACTATTCTTTGCCTTCGCATTGTGTATTGCAGGAAAATGCCGCGCTGTCGTATCTCGACGCTGTTTACGAACCAATGCTACCAACGTTGTCAACAACACTCACCACATCGGCAGCTGTTACAGCCGGCGCAAGCTGACGGCATACTGGAAGGTGCCCGAATCCAACCCGATCGTTTGCGAGGCAAAAGATTGCCCACTGGCAAACATGTGGCTGGCCTGGACGCAATGGTCCACATGGAACGATAGTGGCTGTATACCCGCAGGTGATGTCATCACTATTACTATGATTAATTAGTGTCATAGTATGCCCTGCCTTGGAATAGATTATGATAGTTTAGAGTCAGTAAGGTAACATAGTAGTATAATTATGCTTTATCATGTAAAAGTTATTCTTTTTTTAAAATAATTTCGTGTCCTTCGTTAAAGTATTCTTTTAAACCTGTTAGCGCAGAAAAACAAAGTTAATATGAGGGTAATATCCTGCGTTTATGAGTTTACTGAATTTATCGTATTGGCCTTCTAAATTATGAAATGAAGATGATATAAAGATTTTTTTTAATGTTTTAAATTATAAGGTTGATATTAACATAATTAATTCAATTAATATTTGATTTGCTTCCAATTTTGAGCATGAATAATAAAAAAACAGTACTTTATTTAAATTAATGATTTTAGAAATGCTGGATAGAAAATATTTAAATATACTACCTAATAAATCAAGCACTTAGAGTTATTATTTTCTAAAGGACAGAAAAATAGTGCATTTTCTAAACAAAAATTTCAGAAAAATATCTTTTATTTGTTTCAGTTAGATTTTCAGACAAACAGATAGGTTTAGTAGAATAATAATATTAATAAATATGACTTCTTTTGTTTAATTTTCTATTATGTATTCATGATTACCATATTTTAAATAGGCTACATAATTATTATACAAGCAACATCAGTGATAAACAAAACAAAACAACAAATTTGAATAACTATACATTTTTTTCTCATTTGTTAAAATTATTTTATTTGTTTTGCTAATTTGAATTAATAAAAACGTTTTAAAATAATTATAACAAAAATCATTTGCTAAAACCCATTTATGCTAAAATGCTCGTAATTGACGGTAATTATCTATATTTTTTGTCTACTAATTAATGAAATCTCTAAATAGTGTATTAAAATGTTAACTACATTCTGAGATGGGAATTTATTAAAATACTGTACAACAACATTCTAGTTTTTAGTATGAGGAAAATTAACCAATATGTAATACATTTGATATTAAATAAGTATATATATAATACTAAAAAAATCTTAAGTAAGTGAATTAGTTTTCTACAAATTAGCGTTACATTTTAATCACAAACTATATCTAATGCATTTTGATCTTCCTATATTCACATTTCACAGCCCGAGTGCGAACTCGAACATGCTTAGAAGTTCCCCTATTCTTCAATTCGGACCGAAACTTCAAAAGCTGTCTCGGCAACCTCTACGAGACAACGGCCGTCCAGAAGAGCCTCCAACAGACCACCTCGGCCTCCTGCCTCCTCCTGAACCAGCAGCGCCGTCGGCAACAGGAGCTGCACAGCCAGAGGAAGAACAACACCTTCTGGAATCACTACGGCTTCTACATCGTCATTGCGGTCATCTCAACGGGCTGTCTGGCTGCGGTTACCATGGCGATATACCGACTCGCCCAGCAACGACCCGCCGGCAACACCTGCTGCCCGCCAGTCAATCTCTGCTTCGATCGGCAACGCCGGCGTAGGATTGGGCGAGCCAGGCTGCACATGATCCTGGCCAATCAGCAGGCGAGCAGCGGTCTAGGGGAGGCTGCAGGGAGAGGGGGGTGTCTGCCACCGCCCACCTATGAGGAGGTCATGTGCCGGGACCTCAATGGGGACGGTGATGATGATAGTGATTTCGACGAGAAGTCCGTATCGTCGATACCGCTGCCCAGTTATGACACGGTGATGCGGAACCACGACCATTTTATTGCCTAGGGTGGCGTGGGAATGGCGATCTGAGTATCGTCGAGGGGATTGAAAAGTATATTGTTAGAGCTGATATTTGTACTATGATTAATTTATAGATAATTAACTGTAGCTAGTAACTTTGAGGAGTCGTCTATGTTTACCATGAGCATATAACTAACGTTTTCTTTTGTTCGGTTAATATTGATAATCAAAAAAATTATCTATTTTATCAACTGCAGATTTTCTGGTACCTACTTTATTTATTGTGTGAAATTTTTAATAATATATTTTTTAATTATTCCAAATAACACGTTAGTAAAAACTATTTCGTATATTTGGAAAACGTAATATTCTCTTCAAACCTATTAAAAAAACTGCTCATGAAAAATTCGGGTAAATTCAATATTGGTTCGAATACTGAATTGTCTACTAATTATATAATAAAACATTTACTTGCAAACATAAATATCACAAACAAGATTACGAGTTATAAATTACAGTAGATTTATGTACTAAGGAATGGTTAATTACACATTCCGGGGAAAAATGGAGGACATCATTCTTTAAACGAAAGGTTATTTACAGAATAATGGCTAAATTAGTTGAAACAGAATTTGTCATTATAACTATCCTTTATCTATAATATTACAGAATGGCTGTTTAATAAAATCGATATCAATCTGGCCTAGAATATATTTATATAGATCGGATACATCGATTCACTCTGTTATATATATATGTTATATAAATTGCGATCTTGAGTTGTTCAATTTATTCTTATTTAGTCAATTTTAGTCAGTTTCTGTAACTTTGTGTAGTCAGGACAATTTATTTAATTGAATTATACATCGTTTTTCCTGTAGATTCAATATATGCAAATCAATATACATATAGCTTACCATATATATGCATATCTGTCTTTTATTTAAATAACATAAAAAAGCACAAATGCAGATTATGACTTGTGACTTAAATCTGGAGTAAAAATTGGGAAGAAATTTAACCTATTATTCAAAATTGTCAATGCAAAAAAAGTTAAAAGAAAGACTAGCAAAGGCAGTTCTGTAAAAAATAATCCCGGTCGTTCATTTGTTTCTCTAAATTACACTTTGAACATTCAACTTCCTTTAACATTTACATTGTTTGTTTATCCACTCAGCTACTGTTGCACTGACTACCACGAAAAATAGATTACATTTTCTCAGGAGTTAAGTCAGGCGACTCATAAAATGTCTAACTTTACAGGAAACAAAGTCGACGGATTGTGCAGATGCCTGCACAATTAAATTCTGCGAAATTATTTTTATGCACAATTATGTACTACTCTGGTTCTCATTGTGTCGACAGTATTTAGTTTTTTGACGTATTTTATTTAAGTATCCTGCAATCCTGTTTTTGTTAACGTTTAATTATTCATGTATTATAGATATTAATGATGTTAACAACGTATTGATATACTCATAATTTCTACATTGAGAAATAGCAACGAATTATTTTTGTGATGATCTCTTATTTGTAATGCAACGTTTGAATAGAAAAAAGCATAATTCCTTCCGATAGTTAGTATAATAAAAGTTTAGTAATTACTGTTTTTAGCCACGTTAATTATTTATAATTATATATATATATATAGTATCACAACGATTACATTATTATACTAAAGCAGTGAAAGCAACAAAAAAAAGTTTCCATACCACACTTTTATGTCTGTTTTAGTTATTATTTGGTACGCAATTTTTTATCACAGATTTTTCACAATAACTTTTGTCAACATAAAGACATGTATGTACACACAATTTGAATTACTAGTTTCAGAGGTCTCAATTAATTTTATTATTTAGTTAATTGTACATACGTACATCACCAACATAATCGAATCAACTGTTATGTCCTATATATAGTAAGGTGCTTCAATTTTTTTTTTAATCCGCAGATTGTGTCATAAATTGTTTTGTTTCTAAATATACGAATAAGGTGGAGAATATTAGACAACAATGATTTTAATATTAGCTAAATGTTTTTTTTAATATTTTCACATTTTTTGTTGTTGATTATATCCCCTTCTTTTTGTGTTTTTCATTATTCAGCGAAAATAACAGTCAGAACGAATTATGCATATTGTGCATAATACATTAATATACATTCACATATTGTGCATAATACATTAATATACATTCACATATTGTGCATAATACATTAATATACATTCACATATTGTGCATA
>JAUZND010082333.1:0-15923 GCA_034780555.1 Coelogynopora nodosa | reverse complement strand
CCCCACTCCCGGCAACTCAGCGCCCCCAGGACGCGGCTTCCCCTCACCATCTTTATAGCCACCCTATCCGCCTGAGGCCGTTGTTCACGGCCAATGTAAACAATTATATAATATATAATTACAGCTCTATTTTAATTAATAGTATTGAAAATATTATATTAGACTGTAATTTAATTCATCAAAGCAACTGGAAGCATCAGAACCTGTATAAATCGGTACAATAACCAGAGATGCGACTATTCAAGTCATAACGGCTGGAATTTCAATCACATGCAGAGTAAAATTACCTACTTCATACACAGCTTGCTCGTATATGGTGAACGTTCACCCAAGGCTGCTATAATAGTATAACTAGCACATATTGTGTAGTAGTTAAAAAACATTCCTCCAGCTTTACAGGTAGGTGTCTAGTATCAGCCAGCCAGACATATGATTATACAGATATATATATATTCAAATAACATGACGAAGCGGGGAAAGAGAGAGTCTTGTAAAATAAATCATGACCCAAATATGAGACAGAAAAAATGGTGTTCTACTTCTTTATTATACAACCCTTACCGGATATGTAAATCGATTTCTTGCAATTGAAAATCGTGTCCCATGTGGACGTTAGCCAAATATTGGACGATTAGAGATTAAAATGATTAATAAAATCGAAAAATAACGAAGTATACGCACATATCTAGTTTTTATTTCAGTTAAACAGCAAGCTATGAAATATACTTCTAACAAAGGCGGCATATTAACAGAAGGACTAGAACATGAAAACATCGCATCGTTTATAATACCAGTGGTTCCTGTCTTGATACCTTCAGTGGCCTCTATTAACTTCTCCATCTATTTGTGGACAATAAAGAGAAGATCATTGCTGAATTATTGATTACATTAGACGGCAACTTGGGCGCCGCAAAGGGGAACACAGACCAACAATGCGTCTGGTGTGTATTCAATGTTTTTTAGGTGGGTGCAAGTCATCCGAGGTAAAAGTCATAACGAATGCACAATTACACGTAATGAGGTAGAATTGAATAACACAAGTTGTACTAGACACACAAACATAGAGGTTATATGCGTCCTAAAAATATAACAAGGCATACATTATCTCAATATAACAGTGTGTGCTTTTCTTTCAACCAGAAAAAACTACCATAATTCATTTGGAAATAAAATGATCAACTTAACAATGCACGCACGTCCTTTTTAATTGCCGCATATATAAAAAAATATATACAAGAAGTAAATTAACTTGTGAATATTAATTTCTACACAAATGTTGTATTTTAGTATAGATCTATAAAATGCAGGAAACAAGCAAACTTACTATTTAATGTTCAAAATATAGCCATCAGATAGGGTTTCCATAGCAACCTAATCTTTTATCTATATTCTAAAACTTCCTAGGTATCAAACGGTTTGGAAAGTAAGATTTTCTGATTTCTGGTATCTAGTGTTAATTGTCCGTAAAAAGAGTAATTCTATATTATAACGCTCTATAGATTAATAAATTAATTGACATACAATATTACAATACATGAAAGGTAGAACATGTATGGTAACTGCATCATCGGCACAAAAGATATCCCCCAGCATCATTACAAGTTCACTTATCGTGTTCCATATCCTTCAAACCAGGACAAAGAAGTATCATATGTCATTATAAAATATTACAGAATTAATTCAAAATTACTTCCAGGAAATCAAATAATTAAAATATCACATTCCTTAAAATCTGGTATTATGATACGACTATTGTATCCAAGCCGAATACGAAAATATACACAACCAAACCTAATCCAACATTTTTATTGGTTAATAGGCAAAACCGAAACTAAATAAAGGAATCTAATTGGTCAGCGAATTTGATTGATTAATCAATTAAATCAATCAATCAAAGTATTCTCAGTCAATTAGGATTGGTCAAATTAGGGGCTGTGTATACAGGCGGTCGTGTTGACACTCGAGGTTATAGAAAATAAAATATGTTAAATAAACATCCTTTTTGTGACCACTTTTTGTGACGCCTGCTATAGAGGTAGACCTGGCAACATCTAATTACAAAATCGGATAGTTACAGTGGTGTAGTTATCAATAAAGTGATCCAGAACTCGACGCAAAAGTGGAAATCAACTCCACCAGAACCTCCCTTTGTACAGAAAAAGGACAAAATTCAATCAACACTGATTGGACAATATTTGTTATTGGGTGAACCGCACAGGGGTGACGAAAGAAAGGGCACTCCCAGTTTAGTTTTTGTAATTCAATAAAAAGTGTCGACCAATCGATTTTTCTACCGCAGGTTAGTGAGATAGTTAGTTATAGCGTCTGCTAAACACAAGGCAAACATTTAAAAAAATAGAATTGTCTTGTTTACTACTCTAGCAAACTAATTTCTAGATGTTTATTTAGTCTTCAAAATTCTAGAGTAACAACAGAAAATTGTTGTGACGGTAAATAGAAATTAATGTAGAACCATTTTTCTACCTCCAGATGTGTATCCCAAACATTTTTTCATAGAGGGAAATGCTAATCGGAAACCCGCCTCCCATTTCTCTCTTTTCCCTCCCTACCCCCTGGTTAAAGGGAATTTTCACACCCCTTACGAAGGTTTGGTATAGCCGTTTTAAGAGGCTCCCTACTAGGTAACAGAACAGTGCTAACATAAAAGAACATGAAGCTAAGCTATTATGATATACTATAAAATGATGCTACAAAACTAAGCTACCTAGGTATACCAGCATATGTTTTGGTAAAATCCAAAATGTAGAGAATTGATTTATTTTCTAATGTAACCGCGTAAAATATTATATAACTCACACATTCAGTTTAAACAGGAAAAGAGAATATTCTTGATATTTGAAGCTAATTGCTGTAAATATTTAAAAAATAAATTGAATCTAAAAAACAAATTATTATAATTAATTAAAAAAATTGGAAATTTTCTTTCCGAATGCAAATTTCTGTTCTTTCTAATTTAAAGCTAATTTAGTAAACCTCTTTTTTAAAAAAAAAACATATGCTAGATGATAGAATAAGATAAAAACTCACTTTAAATCCAATTAATATATTGTAATTCATTTTGTGTATATGAAAATGAGGAACAAACAGCAAGCAGTTCCGCAAAACAAGCGAACAACAGACCTGTAGGTACGCCTTCTAATATATTAACCAATGTATGCCGGCTACAAACATAATAGAACAGACAATAACTTAATAATTTATATTTGTTGCCAAATGTTCTTCTTATATATTTAAATTACAATTATGTACAAGTAAGCTATGTTGTGACTTTATTATGCTGCCATACGCTTTCTATAACTATAACTTATATTTATTTTCAAAACAATTGACAACATTTAAAAAAATGATTTAACTTTCTAAAGGAAAACTACACTATATAATATTGTACGAATATTTTAATTGGCGGAATTGAATAATAAACTGAATTAAATTTTGAAATTTAAATATAAAATAGTTGATCGATTTAAACTAGAAAATATGTTTTTCCAGAAATGAATGAATATATTATAATTGGATTCGATACTGTGTGTTAAAACTCATTGAAGTTTTCACGAAAATTGCATCATCATTTCCACATTAAGACTAAATGTTCATCTTTGCACGGATATTATCGTCACATACTGTAACGCTAATATTATCTTTAAAAATAATCCGTAATAGAGCACATTAATAAACAATGTTAGTATCAATAGTTTCAAACATAGGATCACGTGACATCATTATAACTGTTGAAAATATAGGATCACGTGACATCATTATAACTGTTGTAAATATAGGATCACGTGACATCATTATAACTGTTGTAAATATAGGATCACGTGACATCATTATAACTGTTATAAATATAGGATCACGTGAGATCATTATAACTGTTATAAATATAGGATCACGTGACATCATTATAACTGTTATAAATATAGGATCACGTGACATCATTAAAACTGTTATAAATATAGGATCACGTGACATCATTATAACTATTGTAAATATAGGATCACGTGACATCAATATAACTGTTATAAATATAG
The DNA here is from genome assembly GCA_034780555.1 of Coelogynopora nodosa. Classification (NCBI taxonomy): domain Eukaryota; kingdom Metazoa; phylum Platyhelminthes; order Proseriata; family Coelogynoporidae; genus Coelogynopora; species Coelogynopora nodosa. The sequence continues at coordinate 11,874 of JAUZND010082333.1, read as the reverse complement.
GATCACGTGACATCATTATAACTATTGTAAATATAGGATCACGTGACATCATTATAACTGTTATAAATATAGGATCACGTGACATCATTATAACTATTGTAAATATAGGATCACGTGACATCATTATATTAACTATTGTAAATATGATCACATCTTTATGGGTATAATTACCACAACCATTCAAGAATAGATTAGTGTGTTTTGTGACAATTTGTCCCATTTAGTCACAAAGACAACAGTACCTAAACTATGTAAGTGATATATGTGAAATATGACCGCTAATGTTATTCTTCCAAAAGTTTGCCAAAATATAGGTTAATAATATTAGATCAGATCAATACAATTGATTAATATAATACTCACAATCGACCTGCATTCAACCTGCTGACAACGAGCCGTCTACACGATCAATACAATACGAGACACTGACACTAAGAACGATTCGGTATATACGATCAATACAATCAATAACTCACCATCGACCTGCATTCCAACCTGTTGACGACCCAGTCTACACGATCAATACAATCAATAACTCACCATCGACCTGCATTCCAACCTGTTGATGACCCAGTCTACACGATCAATACAATACGAGGCACTAAGAACGAGTCAGTCTTAACGATCAATAACTCACCATCGACCTGCATTCCAACCTGTTGACAGCGAGCCAGTCTACAGGCAGAACATCGACGACGAGTCAGAATGTTGATGACGCATTGATTGTCACCGCGACATCGATAGGACTTCTTATTCTGAACCGCCCGTTTGAAAAAGCCTGGAGAACCAATCAAATTTGAATATTAGATTTTATGATAGATTCAAATTTAGAATGTCGTTCTAGGTTAAGGCTAGTCTATTTCTTCACAAAATATTAGAAAGATAGAAATATCGAGTTATATATCTATGTCTACATCTTAAAACGGAAACAATTCACATATCTTCACAAAAATATTTATACACATTCATTTTACCATTTTTTAAATAAAATATCATTAACATTCGAGAAAAATGTGTTGATATAAGCAAAATGTCATTAACATTGTTTTAAATATATATTTAGGAACAACAAACTGGTCTTGATATACAAAAATTTGTCGTTATATACAATGTCGATTTATTAAATAAAGATTACATAGGGTACAATAATTTTTTTATTAATATAAAAATTCACATATATAAAAAATCAAGTTTAATTTTTTACTATTCAAATATTTTTTAAGAAACAAATATTTTTGATAATTCTCGTATTGTATAAATTATTACTGTTATAACAAAACACGCATTTTGCATGAATACACCCTTTGTTCGTTTAATTTAATATCTACCCAAGATAGCCATGAACATTTCTATTGCTCCAACATTTAAATGCACTGGGTAAAAAATATCCGAGGCTAGTATTTCCAAAAATGGAAATGTAACAAAAGAGATGCCGGAGACCTATGAAGCATATCTATTCGGTACTTCCAAGAGCATAAAATTATGGCAATACTGTCGAGATAACTTCTTTATTCCTGTTACATATCTCCTAAAGATAATGGAGACATTACAACCGTGTCCAGAAATGTGGTATCATTCTCCCTTTCTGGCCAACTTATAGGTGATAATTTTAATTGCATACACTTAACATATCCCCTTCTTAGTTAAACTAAATATTTGTAACAACATATTGTATCATTAATCTATATTGTCTCTGTTAATGTGAGCTTGTATAATAAATCGCAAGACTATGGTGTCCAAAAATGCACAACTTCACAATTCCCAAATCGTATAAAAGTATGCAGAATAATTTCATTCAAGCTTGTACTAACTAATTTAGCTGATCAGTTAGACTGCTGATTGAGAAAGTTTTGAGTTCAGCAATAACGGAGAAACTCAGATGCAGACTTGATCAGTTTTATGTCATTGTGGCTTCCCTTTTAAAAAGTCAGATTGCTTCTTAATTAATTATACATACCCGTGTGTTAAATAAAGTCAGCGTTTAGACTACAAACGGATTTGTTAGATATTTTTAATATGATTTTGAAGCGCGCGCATAGTATAGCTATTAATACTAAAATAAACGTATACTAAGCTGATAAGAACAACAATCCACTTTATCCAAATCAACACCGGAATTTAATGACTAAATAAATAACAAAATAAACGACAAATTATAATATAGTACTCTACTGTCGTAGGTGGTTAAGTATGTACTTGATATTAATCAAAAAACGAGTAATCGGAAACTGTACATAATATATAGAGGCTAGAACTGCTTTCTGCAGACATCTCGAATGCATTATAGGCATCACGAAGTCAAAGGACTAGTGGCAACACAATCGTACAGTACCACTGAGAAATCAGTACACACGCAGTAGAAGGTCTCTCTCTCTCTCTATTTATCAAAATTATTATAAACGGCCAAATTAATCAGAAATTGATATATATATATATACGTATTTCAGTTTGAACTGCGTAGGTAGTCAGTATATGCTAAACTCAGTACTTAGTTTCCGGTACAAAATAGTAAATATTTCCGTGATTTTAAGAATATAATTAACAGGGATTGATTGTATTGAAGAGTGAAATGGTACTGTATGGATACAGAATAGATTAATTATAATCAGAGAATACTACAGTAGCCAGAAATAATAAGTTAACCGTTTTCTGCATTCAAATAGAATTGACAATTTACAAATCTTTATTATTAAATTACACAGAACCGACACCCCCGCAAATAAAGTTTTGGAATAGTAATACCAAAACAAAATATTCCAGGTTGCCCAAACAGTCTATTTGGCTGTCAAATAGATTGTATAAAAAAACATTAGTATATAAAAATATATTATAATGTTTCTGTTTTTATTCAATATATCCGACAAGAGGTGAACAATGAAAATTCACATAATAGTTTATCTAAGGACAATACATTTAGTAAATAGTCACAAATTTCTTATTGATTTAAGACAACTGTTGTTTCACATCTGTTTTGACTATTATAGTTCACACACCCACACTTACTGCATACTTTTAATATAAAAAAACACATTAAAAAGAATAAAATGTAAGTACAAAGGCTCATTGTTCAGGGGCATTTTAATAGAATTATGTATAATTCAACAATATAGCTATTAACTAATGGGTTAGCCAGTCGATTCTCGACTCTGTTTCTTTCCTAATTATTTGAAACTTGGAAAATGTTATATTTTTTGTACAAAAACCGCGGAAAACGAAAAATGTGCTGATTTTGAAAATTATCGTCCGTTTTCAGCTCTCTAGTAATTTGGAATGTAATTAATATTGTGGGGAATGGAGGAATGGAATGGGAAGGGGGAATTTTACCACAAATTGATAACGTATAATATTATATATCAATGATAAAATAGAAATTCCAGATATTAACCGTTAGATAGTCATATATTAATTATTTTAAAAAGCCAAATGTAAATATTGATATATTTATAAATTAAAATTTATGATTTACTTATATCTAAATTATTCGATTTTTAATGACACTATTACAATGTCAGAAGGATATTGCTAAGCATGTTTACGCTAATACTGGTTAAATACAATACAAAACATCACACTGCATCACATTAAAAATATTATTCAAATAAATCTATAGTTTCAATTGATAACCATAACACCTTTCTTCGAGCATTCGTAGAAATCATTCAGTTCATTTAAAAACTTTTATATTACGTAACGTTTTAAAAGGAACAGCGCAACAGACAACAGTAGATAAATAACTCAAATAACTCAGACCATAATCAATAAAGATGACACGAGTACAAACGAATAATTAAAAGATTAAAAAACCATAACCACATTATGACCGATCAGATGGAAGAAGTAACGTAGGCCAACACGATTAAATAAGTAATACAAGTAGACTGGTAAAAAGAATGAAGTATGCATGATCAACCTCACTGTAATACGGTAAAATGGTAGTTTAATTGTGATCTGTGGATATAATTTCTAGGTTAGAGTAAGAAAATAAAATCGCTGTATTATCTGTCGCTTTTTCTTCATCTGCTTTCCAAGGTTTTATACTATTTTAACAAGAATGTAATATATGTAGGGCTTATGAAGCAAAGTAATATTTTCTTTTCAACTTGATAAATAACTTAATAAAAAGATAATGGTATCGATACAAAAACTCATCAAAATCATAATCAGGACAACCAAAATCTGACCCCAGAATAGCAATTCATAAAAATCTGTGGTATCCAGATGATAAAAAAATACTAAAATTAAATCTGTGGCGGATTTCAACTAGTTAATGTTATACCAAAGCTGGAAATTAGTTGTAATTTATCGATCACTTGTAATTTATCGGTTAAAACCATTTCATACAAAAGAATCAAAACATTATTTATAAGTATGCTTTGTTTATCTAAGCTCGTTATAACTAGCGGATATAATCAATACTGGTTATACCAAAAAGAATACAACGAGGTATGTAACTGTAATCTGTGGGCCCAAACAAAATAATTATCTAATACATAAAATAATGTTCACTTACTTTAATAAATTGGTCATAGTAAAAACATGTTATGGATCCCATAAACAACATGTTCTATGTTTATGCCGAACTAGCTAGGTAATGAATAATATTATTATTATATATAATATGTTTCATACACCCATTTATAGAGGTAAAATAGTGGAAACCATAAGCAATTCGCATTCGTTCAGAAAAACAGACAGAATTATAATTTGGATACCATACAAAGAGTATAATTGATTATTTTTATAAACGCATAATTTCTCTCGACTCACCTTTACACGATTCACAGGTCAACAGGCCATAGTGATAACCTGACACTTTATCCCCGCAAACAGGGCACACATTCTGTTGACTCGAGGGACAAACCGAAAAGCCACTAGTGGACGCTTTCAAAGCTGGAGTTACATCACTGTTGCCCTCTTCTATAGTACTAACCACCGTCGATGTGGGCGCTTCACCTTGACCTAGATAGTGATGCGGCTCGCGAAACGCAGACGAAGCTGACACCGGCGTAAAACTGGTGCTATTCCCCTCCGACTGGCTGCCAGGTTGACCAACATAGTGGTGTGGTTGCTGCGGATGTTGACGAAATGCCGACGATATCGGCGAATGAGACAGACCTAGTTTGGATTTGTTGATCGTTGCTAGCGTTGAAGCATCATCTTGACCTTGAGCCAGACGGTGTTGCGGCAACTGTTGGTGATGAAACGACAGATGAGGCAGACTGCTATTGTCAAGTTTTGATTGGTGGACAGTCGGCAGTGTTGACGAGCCATCTTGACCTAGATATGGGAATAGTTGCTGGTGATGACATAATGTCGCCTCTGAGGACAGATCAAGTGGGGAGGTCATTGTTGGGTCGAATGAAGTCGGCAGAATGGGGTAGGGATTCGGTGGACGATAGCGGTGACACATTGGGGGATTTGGGTGCGCCTGAGCGGCATAATGATTGAGAAAGTAGTTGGGGAAGTAGTTGAAATTCATGAGGACATGTGGACTTATTGGGAAATGAATTCCTGAAAATAAAGAATAGAAACCACTAATTTGTATTTACAAAAGTGAAGTCTGTAACTAAGCAACAATTAATTTATAGTCCACTTAAAACATTTAAACAGTTTTAAAATATACCATTTTGAAGATCGTTCCAATTAACATCTTTAATACATTTCAAAAATAAAAGTTTGTCAAATGCCATCGCCAGTTTGAAACAAATGTCCGGTAAATAAATACTACATAAAGTTCATGCATGAGACGACTATATATATATGAGCACCATACCATATTGCCAGCTTTAAGTGAAGTTGACCTATATCTATAGGAAATCTGCGAAGAGTTAGGGGTCAGCTTTAACACACAAATATATGTTTATATATATCTAAATAATAAAAGGCCAACACAGCGCCATTCATCAAAGAGTTGTTTAACCAACATCCAATATTAAAGTAGGAAAATTCTCACCAAACACATTTACGTGGCAAAAATTAGCAGAATCTACGACAAGAATATTTTGCATGTCGACATCGACTTTAAATGATATCATGATTAAAGATTTGTTACTATTGTACAGCCAAGTCAGCCCAATAAGACCTTTCCATTTAGCAATCATTTAGTCTTAAATATTATAGTTGAAGACACTCAATAAGTTTAGTAAGAAACCTTCAATTGTGCTTCAGCAACAATAGAACAACATGAAATAGACCTATATCTGTCACTGATCAAGATAGTCCCGCCTTTATAATTCGTGGCAGTAATGTCAATAACATATTTTACATAGAAAGCTGTCATAACGACCGAAACAGCAAATAGCTTAAATGAGATTAACATGTAACGCTGGCGACCAAAAGCCGTTCTGACTGAAAGTCAATTGTAGTACATTAACCTTCAACTGATAATAGTGATATATGCAACATGCAACTTGTTCACACTATGATAGTGGTGAGATCGATACTTTACTGGATACATGTCTACGTTTAAGTGGTTTCAAAAGTACTTTTTATTAAATAGAAACAAAAAGAAGGACGATTAAGGTACATACTTTGCTTAACTGTAAAAAATTTAAAATACAATGTCATTGATAAATCTGGCAATGTTGTAGAATACAAGACAGAGTAATCGAATTACAAACGAGTACGCTAGTAAGATATTGTTCATATATTACAGAATAAGAGGCGAACGCATGATGAATTAAACTATTAAAAGGTTAACATTTTCACAAGTTTTCAGGTTTTGCTCACTTGTAGCACTAACTGCTTATTTAAATAGATCATTATATTAAATTGTTTCACAATACTAACACCTACCGAAATAGACCATTATATTAAATTGTTTCGCAATACCAACACCTACCAAAATAGACCATTATATTAAATTGTTTCGCAATACTAACACCTACCGAAATAGACCATTATATTAAATTGTTTCGCAATGCCAACACCTACCAAAATCCGAGATACACTAATGCTTACTTACAAGTTCCTTTATTAAGAAATAGTATCTTTAAAGAAGTCCGCATTTTGAATCAATACAATGATAACTATGTCTGTCAAAATTAGGACAAAATCTGTATTTAATCTGAAAAGTTTAATAAAATTCCACATTAAAAAAATATATATAACATACTTTTTAAATATATGTTTACTATTTTAAACTTATAGTTTTAAAATAATTTTAATGAAACAATCAAATATAATGTGTATCTGAATTCTAATTGACAAGTTCACTAATATAAGGATTTAAAAATGTATATTCATAATAGTGTTTATTACTGAAAATCATAATAATTTATTGTTACAGTAATTGACTCACAATATATTTAACCATTAAATGACAATGACTTTCTTTGATAGAGAACATTTTGGTACCCTTTGGCAGAGAAAGCTATTACCTTGTGATTTAGGTAAGGGAGTGTGTGGTTAGTGAACATTTAATCCCTTAGAGAAACAATAAAAGTAAGTCTAGCTATGTCTAGATTTAAACTATTAAAAACATATATCATGAATGAAAGGTGTACCAAAATTTGGTAGCCTATATGAATGACTTATCCATAATAATGTGAAATATTATTATAAATATGTTTATATATATTATTTAATGATTGAAAAACTAGTTTTATCTTTAGGCAGAAATTTAATTAGGCTATATTCAAGGAAGAAAGAACTTGCTCTATTAGCTGATACATATTACTCCAATTTATCTGTTTTTAATCATTAAGGATTTGTATAAATGTTATTGATCGAATTATGAATATTATTTTAAAGTCAGTTTTAATTGATATCTGTTATGTTCTATAAGTCAGATATGTAAACACCTCAGTGACATTAATATAAAATAATTCACAACGAGTGCATGTGAGTTGGTAAATTACACCTTTAGCTTTGCCAATAACTAAATTTGATTTTAAAAAGTATTTAGTTTTACATTGAGGTTTGCTTAATGCCAATATTGATTGTTAATTAGTACAGTTTGATTTTAGGTATAAATAATTGCCATTTTGGGTATCTTTTGAGTGTACATTATTGATTAATAGAAATCTTTAGGGTGTAGCTGTTATTAATTTTTTAATAGAAACAGATATCAAGGTGTCTACATACTAATATGAAAAAATCCACATATATTTACATTAATTTTTATTTATTTTACCAAAATTTATAAAATACCATTAAATATATAACAGATATATAAAATCGAGAAAAAAATGTGTTAATATAGGTAAACTGGTGTTGATATACAATACACAAATTGTCGATATATCCAATATTGATTTATTAAATAAAAATAGTTCCATTTACATATATATATATATATTATAGATACAGAACATCGTTGTTGTTTTTACTATGCATGTAATAGTTTGTTAAAAAATAAGTATTTGTGATAATTCAAATATATGTGGACACCCTGAGATATGTAGCCCCCTACATGCTGTTAATATGTTCACCTGTGCACCTGATCGAAATATGTTGGTTGTTTATTTGGTTAATCCGGAACAATTTTAGTGATATGAGTTGACTTTTTTTTTGCCTAAATATTATAATTAAATAACCAATCTAGTTGACAAACATTATTGTAACATTGTCTACAACAAAAGGATTGAAAATAATACTTTTAATATATTTTTATTGGGTTGCTTTCTGCCATATATAGTGAGAAATACCACTGGGGTATGTATCTGAATATTTTTTTAATTTGGCCCATATTATATATTTCAATTCATTGTTTTATGGACAGGTTCATTTATTAATTTTGTCAAATTTCATTTACTTGCAATTTCAATTTTAGTAATAGACAAAATTATTAAACAATTTTTCCAAAGTATTTTGATATATTTTGCACAAATAATGCCTTAAGTGTATCTGACTTTTAAGCATTAGATTTTTATTGTCAATCTGCTCTTTCATTATAGCTTGAAAAATATATAAATTACATAAATATATGTAGCATGTTAAAAGAGTATAAATCCATATTATAATTATCAAATAAAAAATGCTACCAATTTACAGGTTGAATTCTTTCTTTATACTTAACTGACCTTGTAGTATTAACTAATTAGTTTAGATAAACAAACATTAAATGCCAGATAAATATATAAATACAATAATTTATTATATTAGAATTGTATGCTATAATTCGACTGATGTATAGTTATTAAAAATAATATATATTCATTAATTAATACTTTTTTTATAATGTTTTAAACTATTTATAAATTAATATAATCTTAAAATTAATCACATTACATTTTGTGTTTTTATTATATAAATTAAAAGAAACCATACATAGCAATAGTAATATATGACATAAATGGTGTAGCACTTTCATAATAGGTACATAAAATATTACCATAATGCTGATTTTGTTTATTTATCTGAACTAATTAATATTAAACCATAAGATGAAATATTTTATATTAAATAATGAATTTATTCCATATATTGGTTGAACTTTATCGTTTTGATTTGTAAGATGTTTTAACTTTTTATATACCATAAATAAAATATTGTCAAAATAATAAAACGTATGCTAAAGATAATTAATTACATATTTATAATTAAAAAAAAATAGGTTCAAATTATTTTTTCTTATTAGATCTTATAATATTAATTCAGATACATAAATATGGATATGCCACCTAGATGAATGCATTGAAAACAAATATATAAAACAAATCATATTTTTATAAAAAATGTTTACCTAATTAAATAAAAAATAATTGGCTTTATTTTTTATTAAAAAATTTAATGCAGTTAAACAAAAATAATTTATTTCTTAATTTTGCCACAAAAGACATTTGTTATAAGCTTTTATATTAGCATGGACATTGTATACTATATGTCATATATTAATAATGTAATTAATAATATTTTATTACATAATTTATGTTTATGATAAACATTCATTATTATGTTATGTATTACTACATATATAGAGCATGTGCAACATAAAATTTTAAATAATAAAGTTTCTAAATCAATTAAAATGCATTATTGCACATGACTATTAATTATATATATGTTAATTTAATGTAATTAACCCTTTCAATATGGAAGGCGGCAGTGTGCCTTCATAATGTAGTGTACCGTTCATACTTCCAAAATGGATGGAAGACAGAACCCTGTTGACTTCAGCTCCTAAAGCGTTAATTGCAAAGGCTATTGGCATATTCATTCATTTCTCCCATCAATCCCATAATGCAGTCTGATTATCTTGACACTGATTGGCTAACTAGAAGTCAGTCATGTAATGTGTTATGCTGAGCTGATGAGAATGTCTCACTATTTCTGGACAAACACTTCTGACAGCACTCCATCATGAAGTTTATGGTTAGTGCATGAAGAGACAAGAAAGCCAAAAATTTGTAACTGTGAAGTTACATCATCAACAGGAAATGCAAAACAGAAACAATTGCCATTCCACAGATGATTGCAAGTTACAATGATTTCATGACTTCTGTAGATCAATTTGATCATCTTACATGTTACTATTCAATTGTTACCAGAAAGTTTTGTAAGTTATGGAAAAAGGAAATTTTTTCTTGCTGCTTGAGGCATTAATTGTTAATGCATTTATTCTGCATTTTCCCTGCAATTCAAACGGATGTTGATCGAGGACCTGTCAAGTTTGAGGCAGGTCCCTGCCTTGTTGTAAATCAAGCTGAGAGGACATGTGATTGTTGTGTGTGTAGCAAAAGGTCTGAATGAACCAGAAGAGACACAATATTCTTTTGTACTGATGCTCCTCACCTGCACACAGAGAACTGTTTTGAGCACTATCACACTATGGAAGAATACAAGTTGTAAATTCAGTCTGTTCTAGTGTAAAATTATATATTTTGACAGGGAAAAATCTTCTAAAAAACATTAATTTTTACAATACCTTATGTCATCAGAATTATAATAATGCTCCATACTGAAAGGGTTAAAAGCTTAAATAATTAAAATGCTATATTGCATGTGGTGTATATACATATTAATGTAATAATAATAATTTATGAAATAAAATTATAAAGTATTATTTAATCATATGTAATGTATATAAGCATATTAAAGAAGTTACTGTGCTAACACAAAAGCTGATAACAATTGTTTTTGAGGCAAAATTAATAAATAACATATTTTTATTAAACTGTAACCATTTTTATAAAACAATTGTTTTTGAGGCAAAATTAATAAATAACATATTTTTATTAAGCTGTAACCATTTTTATAAAAAAAACTATTTTAATAAATTGACAAAATATGTGCATTGGCACTAGTACCTAGCTTTTTAAGTATATAATAGTAAAAGTAATGGCATTAAATATTATGTTAATTATTTATTTTTAAACTTAAATTTTATTAATAATTACAGTTTAAATATTTATTATAAATTTTTAAAAAATGAAATATAATTTATTGTCTGTTACAAGTTTATCATGATTAAAACTTTGTTACTATTGTACAGCCAAGTCAGCCCAATAAGACCTTTCCATTTAGAAATCATTTAGTCTTAAATATTATAGTTGAAGAAACTCAATAAGTTTAGTAAGAAACCTTCAATTGTGCTTCAGCAACAAGAGAACAACATGAAATAGACCTATATCTGTCACTGATCAAGATCGACCTGTCTCTATAATTCGTGGCAGTAATGTCAATAAACATTTTACATAGAAAGCTGTCATAATGACCGAAACAGCAAATAAAAAAAAATAAAAAATTAGGTTAAATTCCTAGAATGTATATATAGATCACAATAAAGATGTATCAAACTAAAATGTTATTCATATCATAGATGGGAAGGTAGAAAAAGGGCGATTCCGGAAGACCATCAATGGGGGCGCCCGAACAGTGTATCAACGTGGGCTTGGGAAACTGTGGTTGAGCGCATAAGGCGCGAGACGTAGT